>RJWT010031121.1:0-14454 GCA_004365215.1 Cuniculus paca | reverse complement strand
TGATTGAGCTGTTTTTCACTCAATCTGAGGCGGCTAGAAAAACATGAGCGGTGCAGAGAAAAGGGAGGAAAGAGATAAGATTGGGCACAGAGACCAGCACTCACAGCTGTGCTGATTCTCTGGAGACAAAGGCAAGGGGCAAGCTTAAATGTACTCTGATGGGGGAGGGCACAGGGCTGCTGACATGGGCTGTTCAGCAAGACGTGGCTGAAGGGGGTAGGAGCATTTGTGGTATACAGGGGGTCTGGCAAAGGCAGTTTGGGAAGAAGAAACTGCAGGGGTTTCTGGGAAGAAGGAGCTAGACACCATTATGATTCAACATGTGGTCTGTCACCATGATGGCTGGGCAAGTCTCAGGCGGGGGACCTATCAGTTAGGTCAGTGATCAGCATTTTTGATAGTTTATGACCATTGGCTTTGACTCATCTGTATACTCTACTAAAATATACCTTCACCGTTCCTAGGCTTGGCATGTGTTACTGCTATGTCTGCTAACCATACGCAAAATGCCCGGTTTCCCCGTGAAGATCACCGTGACAGACTGCAGTCTGTGCGTCTCAATGCATAACAGACCAAAACTAAGCACACGCTCAATACGGGCTCTCAAAAATCATGCCTATTAGCTGCATACGATCACTTACACTTACGTTAACAGCATAGATCTTCACCTCCTAGGCACTTGTCACCTGCGCACGAGAATGGTGGGAAAGTCCGCGTCCCGGCCGTGGCCGCGCGGGTCGGAGCCCCAAAGCTGCTTTCAGGGTGGACACAGCCTCGCCCAGCTCGCGACAGCCCTCCCCCTCCCCTGGTTTCACTTCTCCCTCTAGCAACCTAAGTCGGGTCCTTCTGCCTGGATACTTGTGACGCAACAGCATTTCTCACGCCCATTGGTTGTGGGCTCCCAGCGCAGCCAATCAGCGTCGCCCAGGTTCCTGTTAGAAAATTCTCACCGAGCTCCCCAACTCTCGAGAATGCTGGTGAGGGCTCACGAAACCCTCCTGCTGCTGTCGGGGGCCCTGGTCCTGACCGAGACCTGGGCGGGTGAGCGCGGGGCGGAGGGAGGGGAGCGGCGAGGCCGGCGCGGGAGGAGGTCGCGGTCTCACCGCCCGCCCCGCCCCGCCCCGCCCCACCCCGCCCCGCAGGCTCCCACTCCCTGCGCTACTTCGACACCGCCGTGTCCCGGCCCGGCCGCGGGGACTCGCGCTTCATCTCCGTGGGCTACGTGGACGACACGCAGTTCGTGCGCTTCGACAGCGACGCCGAGAGTCCACGGGAGGAGCCGCGGGCGCCGTGGATGCAGCGGGTGGATCAGGCGTACTGGGACCTCCAGACACAGATCGCCAGCCGCACCGAGCAGGTTTACCGGGTGAAACTGCGGACCCTGCGCGTCCTCTACAACCAGAGCGGGGACGGTGAGTGACCCCGGCCGGGTCAGAGCTCACGGCCCCTGACCGCCCCCACGGGCGGCCCGAGTGGTCCCGGGTGCCCAGGCCCGACGGCGGAGACCCCGACCCCGGAAGTGCGCGGGGACTGCGACCCGGGTTCATTTTCTGTTTGGGTGAAAAAAATCCCCGGGGCGGGGGCGGGGCCGAAGGAGAGGGCGGGGCTGACGGCGGGGGCGGGGCCAGGTTCCCACACCTACCAGAGGCTGTACGGCTGCGAAGTGGGGCGGGAGCAGCGCTTCCTCCGCGGGTTCATGCAGTGGGGCTACGACGGCGCGGATTACATCGCCCTTGCCGAGGACCTGAGCTCCTGGGTGGCGGCGGACACTGCGGCTCAGATCACCCAGCGCAAGTGGGTGGAGGCTCGTTATGCGGAGCAATACAGGGCCTACCTGGAGGGCACCTGCGTGGAGTGGCTCCGCAGATACCTGGAGATCGGGAAGGAGACGCTGCAGCGCGCAGGTACCGGGCGTGAGGACCTCCCCGTGTGCGCTCTGGCTGCGCAGGTGTCTCCCGGGAGGAGCATGGGACCCGTCCCTCAGGGCCGCCGCCCTCTCCTGGCAGAGGGGAAGAGCGCCCCTGGGACTTCACAGCTAACAGCAGATCCCAGTCCTGAGCCCGCCCTCCTCTCAGGAGAGGAAGAGTCTGTCCCCAGGGGAGGGGAGGATCCCCGAGATGCCGATCACCCTGCCCTTCAGGAGGGTGTGAAGCTGACCTCTCTGAGGCTGGTTCTCTGCCCCGCACCCAGTGTCTTTGGAGGTCTGACCCCACTTATTCGGGTCTCTCAGTCTCCACCCACTCAGGACGGAGTCCCTTTCCCTCCCCACAGACCTGGAGCCTCCTCCCCGGGGCCGACTCACCCCGAGTCTAGAACTGTCCGAGGAATAGATTATTCCAGATGCCTGTGTCCAGCCTGTGTCCAGGATTTGCAGTCTCCCCATCTCCACTTGTCCTGTCCTTTTTCCGGATGGCCTCATGAGCACTGCTGCAGTGGCCCAGGAAGAATGCAAAGAGCCTGACTTTTCCCTCTCTTCCCCTCAGAGCCCCCAGAGACACACGTGACCCGCCACCCCAAATCCAAGGAAGAGGTCGCCCTGAGGTGCTGGGCCCTGGGCTTTTACCCTGCGGAGATCTCCCTGACCTGGCATCGAGATGGGCACGACCTGACCCAGGAAACAGAACTGGTGGAGACCAGGCCTGATGGGAATGGAAACTTCCAGAAGTGGGTGGCTGTGGTGGTGCGTCCTGGAGAGGAGCAGAAGTACACGTGCCGTGTGGAGCATGAGGGGTTGCCTGAGCCCCGCACCCTGACATGGGGTAAGGGGGTGTTATGGCGTATAGCTAGGTAATCTCCCAAATCCTCACGGGCTCATAGGTGGGCTTTGTGGGAGGTGGCTGGAGATGGGTGGGCTATGCTGGATTAAGGCTGTGATGACTGGATCACTCTGCTGATGGGATCAGCACCCTTCTGGGTGTGGCTGGGTAGATGAAGGAAGACAGCAGACCCAGCTTTGTGGGTGGGATCCACCCACAGGTTTTAGCGTGAATACAGTAACGAACAGGAAGCTTGTTGCTACTTGGCGCTGCCTGCTTGTCTTGCTGTGGACTGTTTCTCCTCTGCGATGCCCCTGCCAGGCCTCCCTGCCTTGAAGCCTCCTGACTGTGGACTGGAACCTCTACAGACTTGACCTGAAATGAACCTGTCCCCCTTTAACCTGTAGGTGTGGGGTACTTTGTCTCAGTAACGAGAAAGTAACTAAGACAGGAGAGGTCACAGGAGCTCTTGTCTTGGATGCAGGAGTCTTTCTGGAGACCCTCAGTGAGCCAGGCTTGAGAGCTGGGGTCAGGCCTCTGTCTTAGTCACTGTGTCGTTGCTAGGACACAACACCCGATACCCACAAGTTAAAGGAGGAAGGGTTTATTTTGGCTCCCAGGTTTGTAGACATTTCAGTTAAAACTCAGCTTGTTCCCAGGCAGCACTGCAGGGCACAGGGTCCTGGCACTGGAGAGCTGCTCATGGCAGGACAGACAGGAAGCAGAGAGAGCACTAGGGCAGCTGAGGAAGGAGGGAAACCCTACCAACCCGCACCCACGGTGACCCCCTCTTCCCCAGACCCCACCTCCTAACAGCAAGTCAGCTCTGAGCCCCACAGTGAGTCAGCTTCCAAATGTTTCGCAATTGCATGAGACTTTGGGATCCATTTATATCTAAAAAATAACTTCCCTTCCCTTTCCTTCCTTTCTCTTCCCTCCTCAGAACTTCCTCAGCCCTCCACCCCCACCCTGGGGATCATTGCTGCTGCGATTCTCCTTGTAGCTGTGCTCACTGGAGTTGGGGTCACTGTGAAGTGGAGGAAGAAGAGAGCAGGTAGGGGTGGGGGCAGCGTCTTCCTGTTTTCGCCCCAGGGAGAAGTGCGCCCTGCTGCACTGTGGGACGCCTCATCCCCACACACGCGCTTGCCCAGCCTGGAGCCCTGGACACTTGCTGTGCTGTAAGCACAAGCAGCAGAAAGGACTGATTCATCACCTGGAGGGCTGTGGTGGTGGAGACCTGATTCCCAGCAGGCAGGGGCAGAGGGGAGGTCTCTGCTAGGACAGAGCTCCAGGAGGGCAGTTGGTGCAGGTCCTGAACAGGTCCTTCCCTCGTGCCTCCTGATCCTTCCCTGGGGCTGCATCCCAGTTCTGGAAACTCCTCTGAGGTCCAGGCCTGGGCAGTTCTTCCAGGCTGTCAAGGCCTCTCCTCCTCCCTGGCTTCTCACAGGATATTTGCTTCCCACAGGTGTAGAAGGAGCGAGCTCTGCTCAGGCTGCAAGTAAGTATGGGGGCTGATTCCTGAGAGCCGTGGGGTCCTATAGTCAGTGACCATGGGGTTCCCCCACCCCATGATCCCTCTTCCGCCATGTCTGCTGGGCCTCTGATGGTATCATGTTATTTTTCTTACCCAATAGCAACAGTGCCCAGGGATCCGATTCATCCCTCTCTGCTTGAAAAGGTGAGACCCGAAGGCCTGAAGTGTGGGGGGGGTGGTGAGGCAGAGTGGACACAGCGAGGTCACCATCTGAATGTGAACCTTGTGTGTGGGCAGTGGGCTCTTTGTCAATGTGGATCAGTACCCGTGTGCTGTACACGATGTTTATGTTCATCCTGGGGAGTTGCTGCACATGCGTAACACGGCTCTGCTTTTTGCTTCTCCGTGCCCCCCACTCCATCTCCTGCCTCCATCTCTAGGTCCCCTCCTACATGCAGAGAGCCTTTCTTTCAGTGGGTTCTGCAGAATGAGGCCACGTAGAGCCATGGTCCTGAATTTATAACTCTTTTGTCTTGTAGCGTGAGACAACTGCCTTGCCAGTGACTGAGCGACACCACACTTCTTCAGTCTATGGTTTTTGACCTCAAGAACACCTGAATCACCTCTCTGCAAACGGCTTCTGAGTGTGTCCGTGTTCCTGTCGGCATTGGGAGGGATGTGAGGAGAGCAGCCCGGCCCTGGGCAGCAGGACTCCTGAGCCGTGTTCCCTCCTGATCAGCTCTCCTGTTCTAGCAGGCGGGGGCTGTGGCGGCTCCAGCACTGTCATGGTGCTCTGAACTGCAGCTTCTTCCGTGCTGTCGTGAGAACGGTCTCCACACCATGGCCAGTGTGACTTTTTCTTGGAGTGGGCTGCCGGTCAGCTGTCCAGTGGTCCTACCCGGACTGAAACTGTGTGTGGACTCCAGCACAGCAAGGTCACTCACCTGGGCAGGGAGACAGTGCTTGCTGCACCCAGCAGGTTTCTTCCAAGGACCATGTTATGGCTTGTGTCTAGGTGGTTCCCCTCATGCGGTCATGGAGGCAGCTGAATCTAGCATTTGTGATTGGTTCATTGTCTGGCACTAGGATTGGTGTTGTGAGTGCTGTACCCACCCAGGGGCAAAGTCAGCTTACAACATAAGGGAGGGAAGAAGGTATGTTTTTTTCCTTTTCTGCCCTTTTGCTGTTGCCCCTTGCATCTGCCTTGAACAACTGCCCCTCAGCCATGCCACCCTGCCTTGGTACCAGCTAGGTATGGACTGAAATCTCCAAAACTAAGGTAAACCTTTCCTTCCCTAATTTTGGGTGTTGGGTATTTTGTCTCAGCAACAAGAAAAAAGTAATCAAGACAGAAGTTGGTACCAGAGGAGTGGAGTTGTTGCTGTGACTGTATCTGACCATGCAGTTCAAGAGCCTTTGGGAATGGCTTGTGGGAAGAGTTTGGAAAGGTTCAGAGATGTTGCCTGAAAGAGAAGCCCTGGAACAGCTTAGACTGTTCTGTAGGGGAGATTCTGGTCAGAGCTCAGGAGAGAAGAAAACCAGTAAAGACCAGGCTCATGAGGTTTCTGCTGGGAAGAAGGACTACATTGGTTGTTGGGCTCCAGATGATATGTGTTATTGCATGGCAAAAAGTTTGCGTTTTGCTCATGTCCAGAGACTTTGAGACTAAGATTAAGAACTATGGACTGATTAACCTGGCAGAAGAAATTTGAAGGCAATCAAATGTTGAGGCTGTGTCATGGCTATTGTTGGGTTTTTTTTTGCTAGACTTATGTTGTGAATCAAGCAAAGGACCCGGCAGGGTAATTTAAAATGTGAGTTTGGCCAGAAAGAAATCTCCAGTAAATCTGTGGAATGTAAAGATAGAACTGAGATCTCCATTGCTGAGAAGGAATAAAAAAATAAAAAAGCCTGGGGGCATCATTGGAAGTGATGATGGGTCTCCACCCTTGACAGCCTGGAATACTTTCTTGGAAGAGAAAGCTGCAGAGCACCATGTTCCAAAATGGCGGTGACTGCACCAGGTTCCAGAATGATGGCAGCATAGCGAATCTGTTCCACACAATCGGGTTCACAGTGCCTAGTGACCCAGGCACTTGACCCCCACAGCCAAGAGAGAAGAAAGCCTGGCTACTGCTTGAGCTGGTTGCAGACCATGGCAGCATCCACATGGTGCTGGTTTTAGGTGCATGGAGAATGCATGAGTTCTGAGGTTAAAAAGGCTTCCACCCCAATTTCAGAGGGCCTGGGAGGCCAGGCAGTGCGCCCCTGAGTAGGCAGTGTGTGAAGCTGTGAGCATGAAGCCAAAGGTGCAGTAGAGACCCCAGAAGTTTGGAAAAGCCAGGAGTGTGGATCATCTAAGCAAAGCTGCAAGAATTGAGCAGAGTGGGCCTAAGAAAGATGCTATTGGAGCTAAAACCCCTGGAAGTTCTGTGGAGGTGGAGTCACTCAAGCCTTTTGGAGCTCACAACCAGAGTGCTTCAGATGCTGAGCGTGGAACTCCAGGACTTAATTTTTTCCCTGCTGGGTTTTGGACTCCCTTTGGTCCCATTCCTTTATATACCATTTGTATCCTTTGGAATGGTAATGTGTATCTTGTGCCATTGAATGTTGGAAGTGTTTAACTTTGTTTTCATTTGTACAGGGGCTTGCAGCTAAGAGTTTGCCTTAGATCTTGGAGGAGACTTGGGACTTGGACTTTTCAGCAATGCTGAAAGTGTTAGGACTTTGGCAACTCTTGGAGGTGGACTAAATGTCTTTTGCATAAAGGATGTGCATGAGTCTCTGGGGGGCAGGGGTGGTTTGTGTTATGGGTTGTGTCTAGGTGGCCCCCCAAGCATCATGTTGTCATGGAAGTGGCTGAATGTAGCGTTTGTGATTGCTTTGTTGTCTAGTGCTGGGATTGGCGGTGTGAGTTCTGCACCCGCCCAAAGTTGAAGCTGGCATACAATATAAGGTCGGGAAGGAGGCATGCTGTTCCTTTTGCCCTGTTTGGTCTTGCCACTTGCAGATGCCATGACTGGCTGCCCTTTAGCCACTCCACTCTGCTTTGGAACCAGCTGAGTATGAACTAAACCCTCCACAAGTATAAGAAATAAACTCTTCCTTCCTTCATTTTGGGCATCAGGTATTTTGTCTCAGCAATGAGAAGAAGTAACCAAGACAGATGTCTTATTCCTTGTGTTCCCTGAGATTTTGATTATGGTCTTGGCTTCTCAGAATTACTTGGTTTTTGCAGGTAACTCACATCAGGCAGGGTCATGGAGCAGGAAATCTAAGTCCAAATCTGGGTCTTTCCATGTGACAGTCTAAAAAGCTTACTTAGACTAAGATAGACTCATCCTTAATGGATACCACTGTTCAGAAAAAAAGAAAAAGATGGTTCACAGCCAAAACTTCAGTGAGAAATATTAGCGGACTAAGGAAAACAGTACAGTAGTTTTCTTTAAAAAAATTAAAAATAGAATTATATTGTCCTTTCTATCCATGAGCAGGGGTATCTTCCATTTTCTCATATCCTCTTCCATTTCCTTTTTCAGAGTACTGTCATTTCCAATATACAGACCTCTTACTTGCTTTGTTAGATCGAGTCCTAAGTGTTTCATTTTTTGGATGCTATTATAAAGTGTATGACTTCCCTAAGTTCTTTCTCTGTGAATTTGTTGTCTGTGCACAAGAATGCTATTGAGTTCTGAATGTTGATTTTGAATCCAGATACACTACTAGACGCACTACTTTTGGTGGAGTTTTTGAAGTCTTCTATGTAGAGTTTCATGTCACCTGAAAATAAAAATAATTTCTTCCTTTCATATCCTTATTTTTTTTTCCTTGCCCTTGTCAATTGCTCTGGCTAATGTTTCCAGAACTGTTTTGAATATCAACAAAACAACAAATAAAAAAGATGCATTTTTTTATATAATGGTATCCTGCTCAGCCGTAAAGCAGGATAAACACAAGACTTTTACAGGTAAATGGATGCAACTTGGGACCATACTCATAAATGAAATAAATCAGACCCATATGTGTAAATGTATTCTTTCACTAGTGTCACAAGCTGAACAAATAAATAAGATCTAAAATGTACAATGGAGATTGTGAACTGGGGAGAAATGTGTCAAAAGAAAACTGATGAGGGAAAGGAAGGAAGAAAAAGGGCTAACATACATACACTAGATAGTTAAGATAGTTATACAGCTAGTTTCTCTTAGTTCATTGAAAAGAAAGTTTAGTGCTAGTATTGTTTGGACAATATTTCATGCCTTTATCTTGTACTCCTGAGTAACTACTGTGAAATTAGCAATATGCAATGTATTAATTATTGTTACTTTCCTATTAGCCTGAGTTGAGACTCTGTTTTCTTTTATTTCTATTTTTCTTCCTCTTCTTTTTAAAATAAAAAAAAAAGGGAATTACGTGGTCCACCAATCCCACTCCTGTGTATATGGCCAAAAGAATTAAAAGCAGGATCTGAAGTAGATGCTTCGCATATTCATATCCATTAGCATTATTCACAATAGCCAAGAGGGGGAAGAACTCAAGTGTACATGCATGCAGAAATAGGTGAAGAATATGTGCATACATAGAATGGAAAATTATTAAACCTAAACAAAGGAGGGAAACTCAGAAACATGCTACAACAAGGATGAACCTTGAGGACATTTTCTTAAGAGGAGTAATTCAATCATAAGAAACACAAATCCCATGGAATTTCACTTTTATGAGGTATCTAAAATAGTGAAATTCATAGGAAGTAGAATGTGTTGGGAAGATGAGACATTGTTATCTAATGTGCATAGAGTATCTGCTTCACAAGATGGGAAAGTTCTAGAAGTTGTTTGCACAACAATGTAAATACGCTCAAAAGTGGTAAAGAGGGCAAATTTTATGTCATTTGTCCCTTACCAGAATTTTAAAAAATCTAAATACATTGAGAACATGAATTTCAGAATTACATTTGAGAGTGGAGAAAAATCATGTGATTTAGGTCCATATTATGGCTTCTATCTAGATGTTTCCCCCAAACCTCCAATAATTGTAGATAGGGCTTTTTCAGAGTGGCTGGATCTGGAGTGAGTGATGCTGGGAGTGGTTCCTGATCAATGCTAGGTTCAAGGGCACCAGGATTAAGGATGAGTGCTACCTGCCCTAAGTAGCCTGGAAAAGATGAAAGGGGCAGGAAGATGCTCTTAAGGTCCTTGTTGCTTTACTACCTTATGGGAGCCGTGAACTGTTCTCCTCTGTGATGCCTCTGCCATGCCTTTGAGACAACTGATTATGGACTGAAACCACTGAAAACCATGACCTAAATAAACCTTTCCTCCTTTAACTTTCAGAGTAGGGTATCTTGTCCCAACCCAGAAAAAAGCAACTGAAACAGTCCAGGAATTTAGGACTTTATTGCAGACTGATCAGGTCCTCAACCTCCCAAATGAGTGAAGGCTTAAATAAATGAGACAAGTGGTATGATTTATGGCTCCACAAGGATCAGAACTCTAGCAGAATTCGAGATTCTGTGCACTGAGACAAAGCACTTCTCTGGGTGGCCCATGTTTATTTTGTTTTCAAACAAAGGGAGGGGATACTGAGGAAAGCATGGGAATAGAGCAGGGCTTTGGGAGTCCTTTCAAAGACATCCTCAAGTAGTAAATTATGCTAATTTAGGAGAACTGTCTTGTCTCCAGTTTGACATTCATGGCAGCACTGAGACAGCAGGAGTGAGACATCTGCAGCTACAGTCTCTATTCAGTTAATTGGGGTTGGAGCCAGGTGTCCTCAGCTGTGGCCCTTTCTTGTCCTTTGAGGCATCACTGGCATCACAGGCCTCAACCAGGACCAGTGATTCATAGAGGTTCACTTACTATGAATCCACTGCCCATCTCTAGGCAAGGAAACTAGGACTGGGACAGACTCACAAGTAAACTTAGCCAATTAAATCCTGCTCAGAACGACTTTATAGTGATCTCCATGAGGGCTTCATTAAAGAATAGAAAACATGGGGCTTCTGGGAAGATGGTGGAACAGTAAGCAGCAGAGTAAACAGACTGAGAGACACAGTCCAGATGCTGGAATATAGCATCATGGGGAGGACAAGAAGGAAGGAAGTGGGTCCCCTGGGCCCAAGAAGAATCTAAAATGTGAATTGAAGCCCACAGAGAGAGTAAAAAGAAAAACTTAAATCAAGAAGAAGGTGGTAGCTGGCAGCACCTTAGTCTAGAGCCAGACTCACCCTGCAAGAGGAGCTGTTGAAGCCTGGGGACACACAGTCACTGTGGCAGCTGGCAACCCCAGAGGTCTCTGCAGAGAGGCACAGTGATGGAGGAGAGTGGTGGATGCAGAGGTCTGCACTGCCTGGTGGTGAGTGCAAAGGACTCAGTCCTCCCGTGGGAGAGAGCAACTGGCCAGGAGCCATTTTGGAGTTGGGCAGGATAAGCCTGGGGCCAGGACTGCTTCTGGCTTCTTCCAGCAGCTCCAGGTTGGGTGTAGACTTGCGGAAGTTGCTTGGACTGAGTCCTACTCCTGTGAGCATTCCAGAGAACATCGTGTAGATTCTTAACTATCTTAGGTCTGCAGGCCCTGGCCGGCTTTGCTCCTGTGCAAACTCCAAGGGCCCTTGTTGGCCCCAGCTCAGTTCAGAGGCACAGGCACCCATCATCAGATACTCATACCCAGCACAAGCTAGAAAAATCAAACAGCTTCACTTCAGAGAAATTGTAGCCAATGCCAGAAATCCCTGGGACCCCACTACCCATGTGTATGGAAGAAACCAGGAATATGCCAAGACAAAGAAGGAAAAGGCAATCTCTGGCATCCACCCCAAGCAGTGCAAGTCTAGGAGAGGTAAACATGGAAGACATCGGGAGTCACACACCTGAAATATCTTGAAGTGATGTCAACTGAAGTGAAGAAACAACTTCTTGAGGCTATAAAACAAATTAAAACAGAAATACTATACCAGGTAACAGAAGAAATGAAAAATATAATAAGAGAATTGCTAAGCACCTCTAAAGAAGACATAGATAAAAAATAGAGGAGCATAGGAAAATAAAGGAAACCTTGAATGAACAATATAAAAGAGATTTAAAATGCATGAAACAGATTCAAAAGAGATATCCAGGAAATTAAAATCTCCATTGAAAGCTGGCAAAACCATTTGAAAGAAACTGAAGATAGACTTTCAAACCTTGAAGGCAGGTTTGCAGCTTGTGATCACGAAAGGAAAGATCTCTTTTTTTTTTTGTGGCACCGGGGATTGAACTCACGACCTTGTGCTTACCAGCCAGGCACTTAGGCTGCTGAGCCAGATCCCCAGCCCTAGTGTTTTTGGGACAGGGTCTCACTATGCCGTTCAGGCTGGCCTTGAGCTCACTTTGTAGCCCAGGCTGGTCTCAAACTCACAATGATCCACTTGTCTCAGCCTCCCGAGTGCTGGGATTACAGGCATGAGCCACCATGCCTGGCTAAGGAAAGATCTCTAAAAAATAACAAGGAACCAGGAAGTAACAATTCAACAGCTGCAAGACAACTCAAAGAAACATAACTTAAGAATTAAAAATGTGAGTGAAAAAGCAGGGGTCAAGACAAATGACATTAGGACTCTATTTACAGAAATAATTTTGGTGAACTTCCCAAGCATGGAAAAAAGGCAGTGACATTCAAATAAGTGAGGAGGAGGAGGAGAAGGGGAATAAGGGGAAGAAGAAATTATTCAAAAGGAAAGAGGATCAAGAAAGGGGGAAAGGAATAGGAAGGAAGCAAAAAAATACAAAGGAAAAAATGGAAACAAACTTTGTAAATAAAGCAAAAAGTAGGGGTTGAAGGGAGGGGAGGGGATTGGAATAAAAAAGAGGAATCAAGATATATCATATACATGTACAAATTCCCTATCATGAATAGGACCATTCTGTGTATCTGAATTGTACCAATAAATGATTTTTAAAAAGCTACTAGGTGACAGAGTTAGGATACAAACCCAGCAGCAGTCTCTGGGCTCCCTGCTCTTGCAGTGTAGCGCTGCTCGGCATTGTGTATCTGTTCTAGCTGCACCTATGGCTGTAATGTAACTCATGTTTCACATCTCTCTGTCCAATACTGGGAACGTACACAATTTTAAATGGCAAGACCAGATGATAGTGTGTAGGCACCAGAGCAGCTCTAGATGTTCCCAGGGCAAGGATGGGAGAAGATGGGAAAATAAAGAAAGGAGATGAAAGTTCTCTCCTGATGGGAGAAAAGGAACTGCTCAGCCACCTAAAGCACCTTTATTTATACACTCAGGAGGATGACAGCAAGTTCAACTCCGCTGCCTAGCAACTTGTTTGCCTGGCTGGCCTGGGCCCCTTGCCTTTTGGGAGCTGGAACGGCTTGTTTACGGGCTCTCAACATGCTCAGGGCTGACCTTGCTTTAGCCCCGCATGTGTGATCAGCGTCCGGCTTCAGCCGCTCCCTGCATGCAGGGGCATACATGTGGCATGCATGAAGAAACTTATACAAGTTTCTTGTACAATCACATGGAAAGAGAGCTATAATTAGGACAGACACAAAAGGGCTTTGAGGATGGCAAGAAAAGTGCTGATCAGGATGTGGTTATGAAGATGCTTTCTTATGAGAATTTATTAAACTGAACATTTTTACATGTGAAACAAAAAAACAATGCGAGCGTCACCTCACGAGGATCCTACTTTTGCTCTTTACTTCATCCACAGTGTCTAGATGATCTCTGGGCAGCAGAGGCCCTGGAACATGGCAGATGCTAGTCTTTAGTGTGATGCACACACGGGAGTCACTGCCCCTGGAGGACTTCTCAGCACCAACTCTGGCCACCTACTCACGCAGAATGTCCCAGGATGTGGAAACAGGCCACACATGTGGGATGCAGAGTCACACCCGACCTCACAGGAACGCAAGTCAACACACCCTGGAAGGCACAATCCCCTCGTACCCTATAGCTCCATCCATTTAACCTGATTCTCCCTTCCCTGTCTGCACAATGCGTCACACACTGCGTCTTCACGGCGCTGCTCCCGGGCTTCTATTTCACCTTCTCGGTGCAGCACAGGACACATTTGCCAGAGATTATTTCCATCGGTTGGTTTGGGAAACCACAGTTCAAGAAATACGCTTGAACATGTATTTTTGAGATCATGTGTGATGTTCTTCTTAGGATGAGTTCTTCCAGGAGAAATTTGTGTGTTGATGGGGCTGGGGATATAGCTCAGGGGTACAAGCATCTGCCCGGCAAGTGCAAGTTCCTGAGTTCGATTCCCAGTCCAAAAAAAAAAAAAAAAAAAAAGGAAAAGAAGTTTGTCCACTGAAATGTAAAGACATTTAAATTGTTGTGATATTTGGCAAAAATTCCTTTAGTTTTTTATTTCATTGATGTTTCTGGCAGTTAATTTCCCTACTCTCAGGACCAGATATCCATCCTTCACTTTCATCTTTTTTTTTTTCCGGCACCGGGGATTGAACTCACGACCTCGTGCTTGCAGGGCAGGCGCTTAGGCCGCTGAGCTAGATCCCTGGCTTCACTTTCATCTTTGCCAAATTGATACACTTCAATTTTTGTTCCCATTTCCAATTTCATAGTCTAATTTGTGTTCACTTTTCTTACTGATATACTTCACACTTGTATTTCGTCTTTTCCAGTTCTAATATTCGTTATTTTCCAACTGAGGTCTTTGTAGTGAAAACATGCCAGACATCTAGGCACCCTGGCTGACACACGTGATGGTGGCTCCTTTTCAATTACAGCTGTATCTGCGTCTGACCAGCACTCATTACGGGCACAAGTTACTGAGCTGCTCCGTCACAGCGCTGCGTCAGGGTCTCGACAATTCCCTTCATCTAGGGCAAGCGCCTGCCTCCTTAGTTCTCTCTAATATCACCCAATTAAAGCTCCAACCCTGAATTGCTTTCTCCAGTCCCTTTGAACTAAGACGGCCCACGACTCCCCAAGGTCTCCCTGAACTGAGGAATGAACCCAAGTTGTTCAGCTGTCCTGTGTCCCCCGGCTTCAGCTGGACAGCACCGATACGCAGTACCACACTGTCCTTGGTATTTTCCACACAATTTTGAGGTTGATCACACTCACGCATTTGTAGATTGTTTTTGACCTAGGTGAATTTTACTCTTCTGTACGGGTTTTCACTTCTGGTCACGCTGAGACAACCATTCTTTAACCCACACTTGTAAAGCTGAACAGATATCCTAAGCTAGGATGAGATGATG
>RJWT010031120.1:0-14451 GCA_004365215.1 Cuniculus paca | reverse complement strand
AAGATATTTTGGGGGAATTAACTGGCCTTTCTTGCTTGCCCTCTTTAGAGACCAAGTTTACTTCCACAGTTTTCAGGTAAGAGAGCAATAAAGTGTTTTGTGTTAAGCATTGTTCAATAGGATGTGTGTAGAACAGCAGAGGTATCTGCTATTAAGTTTGTCTCTCTCCCATATAAAAGTTGAAAGGGTATAATAAATTAATAAAGGCTCTCATAAAAAATTCAGAATGGATCTATATCCAAAGTTAAAGGAAAGATACAAACTGAAGGAAATTAAAATAACACATATAATCCATAA
This sequence comes from Cuniculus paca, assembly GCA_004365215.1. Classification (NCBI taxonomy): domain Eukaryota; kingdom Metazoa; phylum Chordata; class Mammalia; order Rodentia; family Cuniculidae; genus Cuniculus; species Cuniculus paca. Next base: position 14,154 of record RJWT010031120.1, on the reverse strand, counting down.
AAAATCAGTATCAAGAATTTACGAAGAATTTCTACAAATCAACAAGAAAGGGACAACATCTAACAAATATTAAAGATACTTAGCCTCTTTAGCAAATAGTGGAAAACATAGAAAATGTCTATAGAGTATCATTTTCCACTTACCAGATGGTTTAGAATTTTAAAACCTAATAATTCAAAGTGTTTGTAAGGATGTAAGAAAGTAGGAACTTTCAGAACATTGCTTGAGGGAGCCGAAGCTGCAACTCCCACTTCGGAAAACAAAGTCCTCAGTAGAGCTAAAACAGAGATAGCCTTCAGTCTAACTGTCCTATTCCTAAGTACACCTTAGTAAAATTTTGTATGTGTTCAACCACACACAAAAAAATTCATGTGTCCTTTTCTAAGGTAACACTAATGTCCACCTGATATAGGGGGAATAATATAACTCCCAACTTGCTAAATGTCAGGAATGCCAAGTTTGTGTTCCCCAAAATCAAAGAATTAATTTTAAGAAACAACAGAAATTTAGAATAGGAAATATTTATTGAAAGAGATACCTCCTGAGAGACAGAAGAGGACCCAGAAGTGGGTTGTCACAGACTCCACTTTACAGCAGAAGTTTTATAAAGCAAATTCATGAGGTGGATACAAAATCATGATGTGGATATAACGTGGGTCAAAACTATGATCAACCAATAAGATTATAAGTATAGCCACTTAGGTAATGATCCAGTGGGGAAGCAGGTCACATAGCAAGTGAACATGGAGAAAGCAAACACTTTTTTAGGAAAGGATGGATCAGGAGGTCTTTGTCACCCACCTGAGTGACTGATACTGATCTTGATTTTATTGTACCAGGTGATACCAATTATAGTATATTGCTTATCCCTTGGGGAGGCATTTAGGTCTAGTTATTTTGTGTTTATCTTGAGGCCTGGCCTTCAACAGATGTGTCTCTAGCCATTGTGTTTTCATGTGTTGTAATATGTTTTCATCCTCTGTACTGACTCCCTGGAGGGCCTACCCCTGCCTAACTGCCTATCATGTTTTCACATGACTTAGCTGTCTACATTACATCTATAGTAGAATGGTGAAATAAATACAAAAGATGATTTTCATGGATGAGAGATGAGTGAAATACAAGTATGTACATCAATACAGATGACTCTCAAAATGATGTTGAATGGCAAATGGGAATCTTGTAATAAAATACACTCTATGTGTGTATCAAGAAAATCTACGTGGCCGGGGATATAGCTCAGTGGCGTAAGTGCCTGCCTGGCAAGCTGAAAGTTGTGAATTCAATCCCTGGTACCAAAAGAAAGAAAGAAAGAAAATCTACATGTATATAAAGAAAATCTGGAAAAACTAAACCATATATTGTCTTTGAGTAGCTGTGTATACTTGTAACTACAATTAAAATAAAGAGACTGAATAACATAAAATTCAGTGTCGTACCTGATTTTTTTGTTGATGAGTGTTGTAGTCACTTTCTCATCGCTGAGGCACAATACCCAACACCCACAACTTAAAGGAGGAAAGGTTTATTTTGGCTCACAGTTTATAGAGGTTGCACCCCATACTCATGACTCCAAGGCAGGACAGCATGACAGAAGGGCACAGCAGAGGAGAGTCGCTGATAGAATGGCAGGAAGCAGAGAAAGAGATCAAAGAAGGAGGGAGCCAGACAGATCCTTCAAGGCCAGGCATCACTTGTTTTGACCCGGCTTCCCCTCCCAAATCACAGTAAAATATAAACCTATCAGTGGACTAATCCACTGATGCGTATCACACTCCTTTGATCCAGTCACCTCCCAAAAGCCCCACGTATGAGCACACGAGGCTTCGGGGGAACATTTAGTTGTAAACTATAGTAACAGGGGAAGAAGAAAGAGTCAATAATGATGCTTCAATGCCACAAAGGTCTTCTTAGAGCAGATAGTGGGCGTATATATGTCCCCTTCCTAATTATTCATTAAAACTCTACATAATGACATATACTTTTTAATATCAGGCAAAACATTGTGAGAGGAACATTTTAATATAATGCAAAAACAATAGAAGCAAAGTAATAAAATCTCAGAAATGCAATTTGTAAGAAACAACAGAAACTCTTCATATTTTTAACCAAGGGAAAAAAGAAGCATTAATAAATGAAGATTAATACAATATTACTGAGTAGAACCATTCATGGTTATGCAGAGACATTCTTTGGCCCCAAAAGAAAGGAAAAATGCAACCGCAATAAAAATTTAGATAGAATAGTTTTGAAATTTTGTTGAATTATTCTAAAGTTCAGGAAAAATAAATGAGTAGTCAAATCCCAGAAGACTTCTGGAGGAAGAATAATAAAAGACAAGACCTTGCTCTATTAAGTATTAAAACATGTCATTTCCACACAATACAGAGATATTGTCACAGTGAAGCTGCAGCTCAATAGGAGCCACACAACATATTTCCAGAAATAAAATAACTTGAAATGGTGATAAGATGGTTTTTTAAATTACTGAGGAATATTCTGACTGGTCAAGTAATTGTCCTAAGAAAATGATAAAGAATTATATTTAGATTTCTACTGGGTATAACATATGCAATAAATGTCAGATGGAGCCCAGTGTTAAGTGTAAAAAGAAAACACAGGAATAAGTTTTAAAATAAATCATGAAATGATTATCCCTCTATATTGTCTATTCATCCAATCTGGTAAGAGAAAGAGAACTTACCCTAAACTGGAAAGACCAGGTAGTGTAATGCTAAGTTTTGAGATTCTCCATCGCAACCTCCATCAGACAGATTTTCCTCTGCTTCCTTCAGACAGGCCCTCCCCACCTCCACCAGGTGGACCATACGATAAGTGAGTACAGGGTGCATCTCTCTGTTCAGATCACTTTCCACTTTTATTTTATTTTTTTGCGGCACCGAGGATTGAACTCAAGACCTTACACTTGCCGGGCAGGCGCTTAGACCACTGAGCTAGATCCCCAGCCCTTCACTTTCCACTTTTAAATGATAAAAGCTTCTTAACTCTTCCCAAGTGGTTGATGTAATTTCTCTTCCATCCCACACCAGCTGTTTGTATGTGGCTTCGTCCTCACGTCTCAAGAAAACAGACCCATTTAGGAAACCTGAACTCCTGCCTCCAAAGTATCTGTACACATTCATTTTCTCTCATAGAAGGAGAGGGACCTTGTTTCCAACCACCCCATTCTTGCCTTTTTAGGGCCATACCAGTGTAAGTTAGTGTTTTTCATTCCCACCCTTCCACTTCTTCCTCCTGGTTTGGATTTTTCCTGGTTGCTTTAATCATGTCCTGACCTCCCCCATCTTCGAGAGGGAACACTGCTTTGGCTCCATGTGTCTTTCCTGCTATTTTTGCATTTTCTTCCTCCTCATAGCCCAAGTTGTTGACTTGTCCCACATTACCTTCCTTTCCCTTTTCAATCTTTTCCAGGATGGCTGTGACAACAGAGTAATTTCCAAAATTACTCTTGCCTGAGTCACAAGTAGTCTTGAGGACGCTGGGTTCAGTGGACAAAAATAAGGCTGCCTCTTACTTAACTTCTCAGCCATATCTTTCACTCTTGACGAGTCTTTCAATGAACTTCTATCTTCCTTTCCATGTATAGCACAGCTCAACTTCCTCCTTTTCCTGTTAGCTCTCTGAATATTGACTCCCAATTTCTCCATTTGTTTTCTTCTTTATTGTTAAGACTGGAGTTCTTCTTTGCTTGGATCTTTTCCACTCTGCTCAATATTCTTCTTGTACTACCTTATTGTACTACCATGGCTTCAACTTCCAAGCCTGCTTTTATATTCAACTATTTTTCACCCACCCCACAGGAATGTTCTATATATTCCTCAAATCAAATAGTACAAAAACTGAGCTCACTAATATTCTCTCCAATTATGGCCAGCGATTATTATGAACCAACAATCTGATCCTCCAGTTGTATGAAGCAAAAAGGTTGAGCCTCTCCATGACCCATACCTCCCCGCCTTTATCCTTACTCATCGCCATCAAGTTACATTATTTTAATGTGACTAAAATCTCCTACGCAGCCCATTTCTCTTTCACTCTCCCTTACCTTGTACCATGGTCCAAGCTACCATGCTTTCTCTCAAGAATGACTCTAGCAACCCCTTAACTGACTTTTCTCCTTCTACCCTTGACCTCAGAAAGCTACCACCCACACTCCAACACTCCCTGCTTTTGCCCTGTAACAGGTACTTATCCATCAACTCTAGTTTATTTGCCACTCAATGTCCAGACTTGCCTGCTGAATTTTCTCTGCTCGACATTCTATTACTCGTATATGCCTTCATCTCAGATTTATGATACCAACTTCAATAAATTAATTGCAGATATAATCATTTAAACTTTCTTCCCCAGAGCACAAACTTTATAAAAAATTTGAGTATATTTCTTTTATTATTGGTGCATCTATAATGTGTATCAAAATCCTTCAAACATATTAAGCACTCAAGAAATATTTGCAGAGAGAAAGCATAAGTAAAGGAAGACCTAAAATAAGAGTTTTGACTAATAAAAGTATTTACATACCTAAATGATTTTTAAACAAAAACTAGAAGAGACTATTTGTAAACTATTCACAAAGAAAACTTAAGTCCTTAGAAAGAGATTATAATTACAAGCCCATAAGACAAAGATGAGCAAAAATAAAGAGCCATATGGGAAAATGAGCACAGGGTGTAGAGAGCATGTTCCTAAAAGAATCAATGCAAATGGCTAATTAAACTGGAAAAAAAAAATCTGTGCTCTCCAGTAGGCTAAAAATGATATACGCATGCACTTAATTTTTTAAATAGTGTTGGCAGAGATCAGAAGTAGGCATATTCTTTTGTTGGAGAGTCCAGATTTGTACCAACTTTCTAGAAGGCAATCTGATAATACATGTCAAAAACCTTAAAAATAAAAGTTTTGTCTCGTATGGCCTAGTAAATTAATTTCCACAAATTTATGTTCAAGACATCATTAAATTTGCATGAATATATTTATAGGAATTCTCATTCCAGTGTTATTGATAATCATGAAGAATCCAAACCATATTTAATGCCCACTAATAAGGATTGATGACTATGAGTATAATAGGGGCTGTCCTTCTCTAGTATCTGTTATAATACATGGTCCCAAAGAACACTTAAACATTGTTTAAGGCTATGACTTGTTCAGTGATGAAAGAAGGTCACAGCATAATATATACAGTAGGGTTTACATTTTTAAAGAATTAAAAATATGTATGCATAGACATCTTTTATATTTTTATAAATAAAATTTTATATTATGCATGCATAAAAATACTACAAAAATACCTTTGGCTGTGGGTATTATGAGTGATTTTGTTCTTTCTCTTTTTAATATTCTTAATATTCACCAAATTGTGTGTATTGTACCTATAATGAAAAAAACTAAATGTATTTTAATTTAACAATGGGGAACTGATTGCAACATATGGCCAAAGCTTTATATAGAGAAGCATAGCATAATGATTAAGAGTATACGCTTTGAAGCTCCTAGACAGGTGTTCAGTTCCCTCTTTACAATTTAAGAGCCATATAACCTTGAGCAAATTATTTAATTCTCTCAGTTTCAGTTCCCTTATCAGCACAAAGGAGATAATACATACTGGGCAGGATTCTTTTGTGGCTTAAGTGAAATAATGTATGTAAAATTCTGATCAAAGAGTAAGTGCTTAGTAAAAGTACCTGCTTTTATAATGCTGAAATATAAATAGATCTGGTAATGATTTACATGAATTCATGATTCTCTAGAGGGTTGTAACTGAAAGTTTGGGGAATCGTTTAGCTTCTGGTTTAGCACCTTCTGGTCTTTTATAAGGATGGTGGAACCCAGCAGGGGGAAGGTGATAGGAAGACTGGCCTATTAGAGAAGCAGCACCAGGAATAGTTATGCTCATTAGGGCAAAATGCTGGCATAAGCCATTCATCCACTACCATGCCAGACTCAGCAGCAAGACAAGCTAGCTGCCTTCTTGGAGCAAGGCAGTCTTCTAAATGCATTGAAATTTCAAGGCAAAGGGTTTCTGCAGGATTCAGAAATCAGGAAACTGCAGTTGGTGAGAACTTGGCATTGTTAAGAAAATAAGAATTGGAAACATGATGGTGAAGCCCAATCTGCATTCCCCAAATACCAATCCTAAAGCCTAATTCCACATTCCCATTTGGTAGCAAGACTGGGGCCTAAAGAGGGGCCAACCAGTTATAGTCCATAGTCGAATCTGGCCCACTGCGTGTATTTAGGAATGTTTTGAGGACAGGGATACCCACTCACTTACGTATTTTTTGTAGTCAATTTTGTGTTAAAAAGGTAGAGTCGAATAGTTACAACAGAGACAGCATGGCCTGTAAATCCTAAAATGTTTACACCTGATTCTGTAGAGAAATTTTGCAAAACTCTATTCTAGGTCAATAGAACTAGAGAAGTGACATGGTTGATAATATCAATTTCATACTTTTCCTCTCTGTAGTTCCAGGGGCTGTTCCTCTTGAATCCATCCAAGGAGGACCCTTTGAAGAGAAGATCTACATCCAATGGAAACCTCCCAATGAAACCAACGGTGTTATCACACTCTATGAGGTAAGCTGCTTCAAATAGCTCAGATTCATTCAATTCCCTTGGGCCTCAAATAGGCGCTTAACTATTCCATTGAGGATGTAAAGGTGAGTGAGATGTAACTTGCCAAATACTTTCTGATACAATGGGAAGAACATACCAGGCCACACACTGAACTAGCTAGATAATCTGCAAGACAAAGACATCTGAACACACTATATGCACTGAGGTGATTGTGTGACAATTGGTCCTTTCTGAAAAGGAATTAAATTGTCTTGTGTAGAAGAGAGACCCAGGCCTGGTAAACAATAATTGAAGTTCATCTGGAAAACCACAGTACTTACATGGAACCTCAATACTCAGATGGTGTTCACGCTACCTGTATCACTCCTTGGCCTTGAGAAGAATCCCAACATTATTTTCTACCTCGGGGTTACAGGATTCTTGAGCTCTAAATTTCTATGTGCCCTAGGCATATTGTATTGTTCACCAAGAGATAATGTCCAAACCCCCACCATTCCTTCTTAGCATTATATCAGAGACGGTGGAAAATCTACTCAGGCAGAAATCTATCCATTAAACGAAAACAATATACTTTCTAAAAACTTACAAAATTAAAGCTATATAGAAATCCATTCCAAACCAGAAAGAAAAATTTCCAAAAAGAATGGATAGAAAGGATTTAAGTACTGAGATGCAGAGATTGACTTTCTTCACACTCTTTGTATTCTAAGATACCATGAAATTGCAATATTAGATAGACCAGAGCAAATGGAAGGGTATGGATACTGGTATTGGAAAGACATGGCGTAGGATCCTAGTAGCTCCAGCAGGATCCTCCTTTCTCCCAGTGTGTTCCCTCATCTGTAGAATGAAGATGAGAGTTGTGGCTTCAGGTCACTCTGACAAGTCTGAGGAAGGAAAAGGCAGAAGCTTTTCCAGGATGAACCATGTGCTACAGGTTCCCAGAGAGGCTCATGCAGAAACATGCATCTGTAGAGAGTGGGCTTGGGGAGGGATATCAAAGGAGAATTTGATGAGAGACAAGATTCAGAATCAGTCTATTGAAACTTCAAGCTCCATAGAGACATTTGTCATCCTTAGAGCTTTCTGAAGCAGGAGATTATCCACTGTGTCTCACTGCATCTAACATCCCTCAGAAAAACTATCTAATATCTTCATTTTAGAAACTGTAGAGAACTTGATAAAGGAGGGTATAAATATAAATGAGCCCTCCTGTCCCACAAGAGGAAGCTCCCTTCCTGGTTTGTTAGAAGAGAAGAGGAGGTACACCTAGAATATAGCCAAAGACTTACAGGGAAGAGTGGGCCTGGAAATGTAACTGAATCAAAATCCACTCATTTCAAAGCTACATGCTATTCTTTGTAAAGCAGAGGTCACAATGACATGTGTGCACACACCCGTAAGAGATCTGTTGTGTATAGCTACTTGTCTAGCAGAAGAAGGACCCCATGATTTCAGGAGTGATGGTAGTGTCATGGAAGAATCTCAATGCCACAAGTACAAGGATTTTGGAATCTACACTCATAAAGCTTTGGGCAACTTTACAATTTTTATTAACCTTTCATAAGAAATACAATTCTAAAAACTATAGAGAGAACATAATTTCAGGATAAAAAGCAGTCTTTCAAACTAAATAAATTTAGCTTCATGAATAATCTTGGCAATTGCCTTCATTTTCATTTTGCCTTGGAATAATGACAGTTTGGTTCTTTGAATATGGACACTTAGAAAGCACTGGGCTGGGCCATGTAGTAGGTGGGGTCATTTGTCTTCAAAGACTTCTTTCTTGAAAGTAATATACTTCTCTCGTGCGTTGGACCCATCTAGCAACATCATGATTGCTATTCTGCAATAAGAATAAAGAAATAGATGGAAAAGAAAAGGTGCAAGCCCAACTGAGAGTTAGACACTGAGCAATAGCTCTTAAACTGGAGGCGTTATTATGTGGTACCCTCTCTGGAGCTTCAGCTACAAAGGTGGGAACCAGTTGGAGAGGCACAAACCCAGTGCTTTGCACATTTTCAAAACCCGTTGCCAGGGATGCTGGCATTTCCTTGATGGGCTCTACTGGAGACAACTATGGTAAGATCTTTAAGTAGCTTTTTGGCTGCTCCTTGGGCTGTGATTATAGAGAATGAAAGCCAGAAAATTGCAGCTGGCTTTTTTTTTTAAATGAAAATTTGAGCCAATCTTTTGGGAGTACACCAGAATTCTTGGGGATGCTCTGAAGGAAGCAATAGTTTTTGGGTTTAGCTATTGTATTTTGTGCATAGGCATGACTGTGACCATGTGTATCACAAGATAACGAAACTCAAGAAACTAAAAATGTTGACTTTTTGAGATCATACAGAGTAGGTCTGAATCCCAACTCTGAAAATTACCTGCTGTATGACTTCTGGTACTTCAAGCAACCTCTTACAACCTTCAGTTTCTCATCTGGAAGATCAGGATAATAATAACACTTACCTTGTAGGGTCGCTGTGAGGAGTGTATTAAATATGTGTTTAGCTCAATGTTTCTCATTTAGAAATAACATAAATTTTAGCTGTTGTTGTTACATAAAAACTGAGGAAGTTAAGGGCAGAGATGTGAAGTAAAAAAGTCAGAAAACCCTAGCTATAAATCTGCATCACACAGACGTGGTTAGAAATGCAGCATCTCCCACCCAAATCAGAACTTCCAGTTTAACAAAATTCCTGGGTGATTTGCATGAGCATTAAATGTTGAAGAGGACTCTTGTAGAAAGTTTTACCAATTGACAGGAGAATATTTTCTCCTGAGCAGAGAGATGGTAAGTTGTCTCCAAACTGAGCTCAAACCAATTTTACTGCGAATTATAAGTAGGAGACTTTACTTTTAAAGGCATTTATAACAAAATATGTGTTTATGAGGCAATTTCCAAATTTAATTAGATGAAACCAATTTGATTTTTAAAATTAGGTTCTAATTGTAATTTCAAGAAAGAAATCTATAAATTACAAATGGAAGAGACATCGAAAATTGTCTATGCCCTCCTGTGTACAATCTTGGACTCAGCAAAGTCAAAACCAAAAAAAAAGAAAATGAGGAGGGAAGAAGAATTTTATCATTTGAACTATGTAAATATTTTAAACCCAGCACATACATACTATGTATTTGCTTCCCTGTGAATCCAGTCGAGAGTCTCTGAATTTATCATTGGACAGTTAGCACCCCCCTCCTCAATGTGAATGGCTTTGACTAAGTCGCATTCTGTCTTTGGACTTTTTCTCTTTTTATGAGGTGTCAGAAGTTCTACGCTCCAATTGGATAAAAAGAGAGGGATAAATAAATCTTTGTCAAACCCACAGGAGCAAAGGTGATACCTCATTATGGAGTTGCTTTGTGTTTAAATCTTGCCTTTTCTTCAAGGGTAAAGCAGTGATGACACTTGAAGAAAACCAGCTCAAGGGCGGGGGATCTAGCTCAGTGGCCTAAGCACCTGCCTGGCAAGCATGAGGTCATGAGTTCAGTCCCCAGTGCCTGAAAAAAAAAAGAAAGAAAGAAAGAAAGAAAGAAAGAAAGAAAGAAAGAAAGAAAAAGAAAAGAAAGCCAGAAAGAAAGAAAGAAAGAAAGAAAGAAAGAAAGAAAGAAAGAAAGAAAGAAAGAAAAAGAAAAGAAAGCCAATTCATTGAAAAGCCCTAGAATGGCAATAACTTCAACATGTTTGAAAATACTGAGTTACCAGGGCCTCATGAGCATGGAGGACAGTGATGAGCTGGTGTGGAAGAGTAGGCAGGGGCAGGGTATTAGGGCTCCTAGAGTTTGCATTTTATCCTGAGAGGAAAGGAAAACCCTATGACCCTTCATTAAGCAGAGAAATGAAGGAATCAGATTTATATTCTTAAAAGATTGCTCAGCTGTTGTGTGTATAATATTTTGGCTATACCTGGAATGTGTCAAGAGGCAAGAATATTTTTCTCATCTATGATACTGCAGGGAAAGCTCAGCTCTTTCTTAGAAGACCTTGTGCCCTGGTAGAAGGTGTAAAAGCTTTGTTGCACCTGCCTTTTTCTGCTGTTAACTGGGCTTTGACACTGTGTTAGCTTTCTATCACTGTGACAAAATATCTGAGACAAAAATTTAAAAGAAGAAAGTATTTTCTTGGATTCAAAGTTTCAGAAACTTCAGTCCATGGTTGCTTGGCCCAGTCAGTTTGGGCCTGTGATGAAGGTGAAGCAGTACATTATGATGGGGAACATGGCATAGGGAAAAACTGCTCACCTCATGGTGATGTGGAAGGAAAGAAAAAGACAGAGAGAGGGAGGGAGAGGGACAGAGGGAGAGGAAGAGAGAGAGGGAGAGAGCGCTGGAGTCCCAATGTCCCCTTTAAAAGCACATCCCTAATGACCTCACTTTCTTCCATTAGATTCAACCTCCAAAAATTTCTCCCACCTCCCAGTGGCATCATCCTGGGGAATGAGTCTTCAACATGAGACTTTGGGGGCCATTTAAAATCTAAACCATAGCAGATGCCTTCCATTCAGTAACAAGTTTTTACCTTTTTGTTTTCCCTATACTGTGAGTTGAGCCTATACTTTCTGCATTAAGCAACATCCCCAGCCCTTTTAATTTAATTTAATTTAATTGTATTTTATTTTTTAATTTTTAAGATAGTCTCTTGCTAGATTACTAAGTTTCTCAGACTGGACTCAGGCTGGCCTTGCAATCCTCCTGCCTCAGCCTGTCAGAGGACTGGGATTATAAAATATTACCAGCATGCCTGGTATATTTTTGTTGTTTTGTTTTGTTTTGTTTTGTTTTGTTTTGTTTTGTTTTGTTTTGGAGCCAGGTGCTGACTATGTAGTCTAGGCCAGCCTCAAACTCATGTTTATTCTCTTGCCTCAATCTCCTGAGTGCTAGAATTACAATCATGTGCTTCCATTCCCAGTTGATCTGGATAAACTCCTCGGAGTTGTGGACTGTAAGATCCTGGGACCTTCTTTTTTAGCGAATGGTTGTCTTGCTCTGATTCCGATGCTGCCCTATGCTGTGAAACAGGTTGATTTTGCAGCAGCTACAACCCGCTCCTTTGCACACTGATCAGGGAACTCAGAAGACTCATCAAAGCTTGTTGAAACCAGCCTCACCTCCACTGCAACAGGAAGTGTTAAGATGTATTAGATCACAGCCTCGGATCCTCAGGGGGCTGTATTTTAGTAGGAGATCTAGAATGCGCATCTGTGATCATTCTTCTAAAATAATGCCAGGTAGTGCACAGAGAGACAGTGTCAAAGGCCTTGTGTTCACAAACCATCAGCTTCAACAGAGACCATGTTAGAGATACAGAATCTCAGGCTTCAGCTCCAATGCAAGTGAACCAGAGTTTACATTAACAAGATTCCAGGATGACGTATGTGCCCATTAAAGTGTAAATTTTTACAATCTGGATGTGCATGAGGAAGTGGTAGAGGTGGTGAGGGAAGATCAAACGGTCTGGAAAGTTTTGCTTGATGAAAACATGACAGTCATTACATGGACAGTGCGGTTAAAACTGAGTCAATTAAGGAAGAACCATATTCACGTAGGTCTGACTAATTCACCAATAATATGAAAACCATGCCATTCATGTAGACTCTCCCTGAGCCCTGCTCTTGGGTTTGGATGAGATATCAGGGTTACAACTCAGGGTTCATATGTGAGGAAGGGTAGTGTCACCTTTCCCATGTGACTCAGCTTTTAGGAACAACTACATTTCAACAAAACCCAAACCATCACAACTACAAACAGGCATTTTTTTGCCAGAAAGGGATCTTCAGCAAGAAACAATCCGGCCAAACAGTTGTCTAATATTCTTCAATAAAATCATTTAGAGACAAGCTGGTCAGGGTTCATGAAAAACAGTAATCAATATGTGTTTCAATTCAATTAATTGTACTCATCTCTGTCCAAAAATAAAAATTGCACAGTGTGAGGGAATTGGGCCAGAAGATGTTACACTTGCAACTGGGTTAACGAAGTGTGAAAATATTTAAAATTCAGACATATGAAGCTTCCCAGTAAGCCTTTCTGTTTAGCAGTCAAAATCACCAAGTTTCTAATTACAGTATATAAATCTGAGGAGCTTAAAGGGAATGAGAAGACCCTAATGAGGCAGGAATGTGTGGCTTGATTATGTTGGAGTTGATTGACATTTATCTTACAAGCTATTCTAGGTGCCTGGCATTCAGAGTTAAATAAAACACAGACTGTGCCTCCATAAAACAAGGTGGCATTCCTGTGTAAAAGCGCCTTTAAAAGGTACGACGGGTAGGTCGGAGTGTTGTCAATATTTTTCCAGCTTACAGATGGTTGAATTCAATCTAAACAAAAACCACGGGCCCCAGAATCAACATGCCAGCGGAGTACATTGCAAGAAGACTGTTGTGTGCTCTGAGACAGAGGAGTTCTAAACAGGTTAGGAACAGATACAGATACTGATGGAGAGAAAGGGCCAGCCATGTGGGGAGGTAGGGTACAAGCACTTGGAAAGAGAGGGCCTCCAGAGTCATTGGAGGTCCATGACTGTGTTTGGATGAATGGCCACTCCTCCTCCTTTACTTTGCCACGATGACTACTCAGGGCTCACTGACCCCGAACATTCATAACTAGTCCACAGAGACATTGTGGGGCAGGAAAGACATGGTCAAGATGGGCAGGAGGTAGCCTAGGCAGGAAGGGATCAGTGGGATTGTAACTAATATAGCCCAAAACAAGAATTTGCAAATCCAAACTGGACCTATGTTAATTAGGATACACATTTTGCATAATGCTGGCTGCTTTGGGTATAACTTGAGCCAGGCTGGTAACTAGGAAAAACAGCTCTTGTTTCTTTTGAATTGTTCAAGCAGGAAATGTGAGAGTTATCCATTGCCCCAGCTACTGTACAGCTAATCTGCCAGAAAGAGCCATCATTTCTCTTGACCAAATAGTCACAGATTAGGCCCCGTCTCTGCCACCGAAGTCTGTTTAGAGAAACCATTGAATACTTAGATCAATTCGTAACTCCCTGCCCACACTTCACTTCTACTATTGCGCTTCACCACGCTCTGCTCTTACTTCTGCGCGTTAGCTTTATCCTAACTTTGCAGCACAAAATGGTCTGGCCTCTTTCTGGCTCTCTAACTCTACCTCCTTCCCATTGTTTACTGTATTCCAGCTCTTCCAGCCTTCTAGCATTTTCTTAGGCTCAAGCTGCTTTTCTCAGAACATGTGAATCTGTTTATATCACTTCTTCTGCCTGGAGCACTTTACCTTTTCCACTTCTTAGGGCTGGCTCCTTCCTGTTCTTTTCCTCCAAGAGGATTTTTCCTTCTACTACTCCCTTTATCACAAAAGATTCCTTCTGTTTTCACTCTTAGTAACTTTCTTTCTTTCATGTCATTTCATAGTCTGCACATAAAATGTTGTGTGCTGTGTTATCCTCAGGTGCAGCCTGGACTTTTTAGCCCTGTTGTGTTTAATTTTATATGTCAACTTGGTTAGGCCACAGTGCCCAATGTGTGCTCCAACATTATTGTAGATGTTTTTGTCAAGGTGCTTAGATTGAGATTAGCATTT
>RJWT010031119.1:0-14467 GCA_004365215.1 Cuniculus paca | reverse complement strand
AACTTTAATTCACTTACCCCCCCAACAACTGATAGTGTTAATCTATCTTTTTGCTTAAAAATTTCATCATGACTCATCCTTGAAGTTGGGAAATTAGCTGTAGTTTACCAAAGGTTCTCAGAGAGCTAACACTTAAGACTGTGGGAAAGGATGCAGCTGAACAGTAATATATTAACAATATGTGTTGAAAAATCAGTTCCTCATTGACTGTATACAAAACACAAATTTCTAATAGTTCTTAATGGCACTACTTCCTCTGTGGATTATGTAGGAAATGCTTTAGTCTGAATAATTGTTCCCAGGAGGAGAAAGCCTTCAAAATAATTTTACTTTATTGTGTGTGTGTGTGTGTGTGTGTGTGTGTGTGTGTGTGTGTGATGGGGAGATGAGGGAAGGGGCTGATTATTGTAGAATAGTGGACTGAGTCATACACATATGCCTAGTATAATTTAAAAGAACATAATTTGAAGGTAGCAACAGTGTGTAATTATACACAATCCTTTGTATGCTATTGCTTGTTGCCACATTTGGAAAAAAATAAACTGTTAGTAATAATGGGCAGCTAATCTAAAGGTTAAAGAAGAAATAACGATCATTCTTTCAGTGGGGTTAGTTAGGCCCATAAAGGGACAGTGGGTTATTCCTCTCAAGAACTTGACATTTGGCTCTATGCTCCTGCTTTATTTTGGGTTGGATACCTCCATAAAGTGAGTCTTCGTAGAGAATTGATAGTCTCACACTGGGCTGTTGCTTGTGGTATGTGTGTGGGGGAGTGTGTGTATTTGTTAAAGAATAACACCCCCACCCACCTCTTTGTAATTTTCGAAGACATTCTCCTGGTGATTCTGAATTACCCCATAGCTCAGTCATATACTGCCCACTCCTATCAGCACCCACTATCAGGAACTAGGAATAGGTTGTTTTAAAAGCATCCATTAGTGTTCTAGAAGAGACAGTTCATTTCACATCAGTGCTCCTTCATCGTAATAGAATTTCTTTTTAAAAATTTAAATTCAAGATTGGCTTAGGCCCAGAAAGACGGAGCCTGAACAAAGGCAATTTTACGTGTGTGTAGTTGCAAGTAAATTAAGGGGAGAAGATGCGTGCTGTCACTGTGCTGACTGGGAGGGGAAGAGCCAAGATCTTTTCTAATGGGTTGGGGTGTGAGGTCAACTTACTTTAAAGGTGAACGTCATGTCGTTTAAAAAAAAAAAAAAGGCATGTCCACACACCTATGTGCTTCTACACAAAATGGTCAACTTTCCCAGTGAGACATTAGGGTTACTCAGCATGTAAATTATGAATTGAAAGTGTGCAATTCTTAAAATATTATGTCTGCCCCTTCACATATTTCTGTAGTCTGTCTCCCATTTGCAGGTCAAAAAGGGGATGTCTTTCCCTGGGTTAAATCCCTAGCACTTAAAAAAAAAAATCCATAACACTGCAAAAATAAAGTTTACAAATTGATCTCAAGAATCAATCTATAATCATGTTGGTAAGATTTTTGTCAGGGCAATATTCTACTTTGCTAGTCAACAATCTCTCTCTCTTTCCCTCTCTCTCTCCCTCTCCCCCTCCCCCTCTCTCTTTCTGCCTCCCTCCCTCCCTCTTCCCTTTCCTCTGTACTTTACTTATGGATGAAAAGACCCCTCACAGTCCCCCTTACTGTTTATATATATAATTAGTAAAATTGTTCCCCAAAAAAATATATCTATATATCTCCTAAGCGTGGCAGATTCATACTCTTTTATGATATAGAATGAAGCAAATAAGTCATCTTGAGACATTCTTCATGTTGAAGTTCTGGGTGCAAATGATCCTTCTCTGGATTTGGAGGCTAGAGAGTTAAGGATGAGGCAAGCCTGTAAGCACTAGTTTTGTCTGAAGTTGTGATTTTCCTGGAGTGTTTGCCATGTGTTACTTTGAATGAATGACTTGAGCAAAAATGTTAAGATTTACCTTCTGAACTATTCTCCTTTCAAAACCATAACGTTTCCTTCCTGGTAGCCTTGTTTTAATACCGTGCAGGTAAACAGCTGGTTAAGCCTCTCATGATTGGGTAAGTGATCTAGCTGTAAATGAGGCACAAAAATGTCAAAAGCTGCTTGGAAATGATGTCTTCCTGCAAAATTTCCCAACAGTTGTGATACACTTTTAAAAGCATTTAAACAAAACAAAGCAAAACAAAACAAAACAAAACACCCCCCCCCAAACAAAACCCTCCAACAACTTGAGAACACTTATCTGAGAGAGCGTAATTGAGAAAAATACTGCATCGGTAAATTGCTCTGCCCAAGACAACTGCTGTTCTGTTTCTTTTCACATTTTAAAACCCAAGTCCCAACTCACAGTCTGCAGTAAGAGCTTCCAACAATAATTACCTCTGTGCGGGGAGCAGAGGTCCTTGGAAGGGTCTGCTGGTTTCCCAAATCTTCCCAGGGTGAGTGGGGCTGTATCCACTGATAACCTAGCTGCCTGGGAACTGAGAGGAGCCGGCTCCAAACTTCTCAGCTGTTGACAGGCGTGACTTGCTGAGAACACTGGATAAATATAGCACGCGCGAGCTCAGCTCCTCAGCAAAGTCATCGCTCTGACAGTGCTGTGAAGGGAACAGAGAGGAGAAACCCAATCTCAGAACCCAACAACACCTAGCAACAGTTGAAAAAACTTTAAACAAAAGTCCGGGTGGGAGATACACGACAACTTCCAATCTGTGCTGATCGGGATTTCAGGGAGAAGCCGCTTTCCCCTCAGCACTCAGTTTCCTGCATGACTTCAGCTATTGGCTGGTCCTAGCAAAGAAAGTGGGAAAAGCTTTTCCCTCTGTATTCTTTTGGGCTGGATAGTCTTCCAGGACTCAAGTCTGTCTTGAGCTGTGGGACAAGCCACTGGGCTCTTCAAAGGATAAGCCACCTTCCCAAAGGACATCCTGTTGGTTAAACGAGCCGCAGACAGGTAAGACCAAAACAAATAGCAACTTACTTTCCTATGAAATTTCGGAGTTCTCTCTGATTCTGTTTTGTCTGTGTCCTTTGATTCCTCTTGCTCTGCCATGTGATAACACAGTTAGGAATCAATATAATCATGGTGATTTATTTAAAAAGTCAGAAACTTCAGCTCTTAGAGTTGTACTGATTCCTTTTTTCAACCCAAAGAATTTTTGGTATCATCATAGCTGTCAAAAATATTTCTGCCAAGTTATCCCTCTTCGGCAGGTAAGAGAAATATGACAGGGGACAATCCCACAGCTCTTTTCACAGTGAGG
Organism: Cuniculus paca; assembly: GCA_004365215.1. NCBI lineage: Eukaryota > Metazoa > Chordata > Mammalia > Rodentia > Cuniculidae > Cuniculus > Cuniculus paca. The sequence goes on along the minus strand of RJWT010031119.1, from coordinate 11,202 downwards.
TTAGTTAGGCAATGGAAGGGATGTTTCCCTGGAAGCAAAATAACTTTCATTTATTGAAACTAGCTAAGCAGCCTGTGTGGAAAGCAGAGGAAAGTCCCGAATGGTGTTTGTGCTGCTGTACATCTGACGGACTCCTTGTGTCTGAGTCTCTGATTACCCTGGTACACCTTGTGCAGGCTCTGGGCTCACCACACCAGTCAGCCCCATGCTTCTGGCCAGCACAAAATATGTCTGGTATTGAATTGCTGCTTCTGCAGTTGTTGAAAATAAGAATTCAGGAGAAGGTTGCGTATAGCTTAAAATACATTGAGGAACGACTTTTACATAGCTATAACAGATTCTGTTTTAGAAAACTTAAACTGAATTCATTAGGAAAAACTCCTTTCTAATTTAAGAAATTTAGCATGGATGTGTGCATGAGTATGTTTACTACCGTGGGAAGGAAGCCCTCATTCCATCAGCTGGTCTGTTGCCTCCTTTCCATGAGCTGCCATGCAGTCTTACCAAGATTGCTTAGAGTGAACAGTTTCCTGTTGAATCTGTCAGGTCATGGCTGCGTGTCAGTGAGGTGATGTGGTTAGTATTGACTCCTGGTGGTCTGTCATTGTATTTCTTCATTTAAAGGAACCTTCCTTTAAATGAATTTGATAGTTTGAGTGAATGTCCTCATCTAAGGATAATGTTGAAGAAGATAGAGAAGCACGTTTAAAAAATTATTTGAAACTATTTTGCCAACGAAAGAAAAAGCATTTATTTATAACATTTTGAACAAATTGTTGACAAGAATATAAATGTTCCTAATTTAAGGAAAGTCAATTTTTTTTTTTTACTGTTTCTTCAGGAAAATGAAATACTACACGTATTTTGGTATGTGTTATGTTTCATAATTCTGATCAATTGAGTAATTTTCAGAGTAGGCAAAGCTTATCATATATGATGAATATGTATAAAGAATAGTGCAAATATACTCGGGTGATCTTGGAATTGGTGGTTTACAAGGGAAGAAATATCTTTATCTTAAGAGTTTCAAAAAGTCAGAACTAAATACTTCACATTTTTCTTGTCTTTATCCTAGGAAGGGGTCACATTGTTGGCTTACAAATGCACGTGGAAGGCCAAAATCTACCATTAGTTCTAGGCATGTAATTTTTTTGTTTTTTATTTTTTTGGCATCAGTGGGACAGTTTTTAGATAATTGCACTGTATTTGTCCCTGAGTGAAAATCATGTTTGCTGATGAAGTGAATTTTTGAGTATTATTAATTGTCTTCATAGTTGTAAGTTTACTCTTGAAAATCAAGAAGCGCTCAGGTTAAATCACATGGTTTCCTCCAGTAGATGAACAAACTCTATGACTAGGCGGATCTGTTTGCTTATTCCCTCCGCTTTATATTTCTCTTTCTCTGTAAGATGTATTCCGCCACCTTGTCTCCCACCACATGGAGGCCTGTCCTTTTCACCCTTTGTCTGGATTGTAATGCTGCTGCTCCCTCCCACCCCTCAATGCCATTCAGGTCATCAGGTTATCTCGCCTGTGACCCCAGGATTAATGTTCTTGTAGCATTGCTGTGCTTGTCTATCTACTCTTTGGCCGTCTACTGGGCTTCTGGTTGCTGCCAAGCACCTAGGCTGGGCATTCTGAAAAACTCCCGTCATCCGGCACCTACTTGACTTTTCCCATCTCACTCCCACTTCTTGGTGACAAGGTCCCTTGGTTTCAGGTATTTTAGATATGGACCGTTCTCCAAACATGAGCCCAGTGAACGTTTATTTCAGTACCTCATCTAATTCCCCTTCCCAGACCGTACCTTTTGGAAGCAGCTGATCCCTTCGTAGTTCGACAGTTTAATGCTCCTTAGGAGTTAGGATGCTTTGGTGTAGGCGTTACCTCATTGAATCCAGGACCATTTTATGAAGTCTTTTAGATGTGTGATATTCTACTAAGCATCACTTGGCTGTGGAGCTCCCTCGCCCCATGCAAATGGTGGGTGTCTATTAACTCTTGTGGCTCTAGTTTTCTCTTGATGAATATGTGTGAAAGTACAGATCAATATAAAATCAAATATGATTACTAACTTTTATCCCAAAAATGTCTTTGAGGGAGTTTTCTGAATTTTACCATGCATGTACCTGACTATGGAGATGATGTTATAGCTCTCAAAAATGAAACTGAAAGGTTTTCTATCTCCTGCATATGCATCTAGACCGCTAAATTTCTAAACACTCGCATACTTTTATTGTCTTCTGTGGCCAGATTTTATTTATAGTTATCTTTGGTACAATTCATTTAAATCATGAGTCTTTCTCTTTGGAGATGATGGGTTAGACTCTGGACTTTTAAAACATTTAACTATGTTATAATCTTTTTCCTGTTAGACATTTAAAAACAAGATGTTTCTATCGTTAATCACTCATGAAACCTGTGGCCTTGAGATCAAGCATGAATCATGTTTTTGAAGCAATTTGTTCTGTATCCACCAAAAGAAAAATATTCTTTTTATATTCTTAGATGGTATAGAGGTTAAAGTTACTCTTCCAATTGAGTTTTGACAATAACCACTATGGATTTTTTTTTCTAATAGAACTTATGAAATATATTCATTAAGCAATGATTTCCCCTCGGCTATAATTTCTCCTTATTCTTTAGAAGTGAAAATTTGAGATTTGCACATTCTACGTAGTGCTAATAGTGGTTTCCTTTATAGGCAGAGAAGCATTTCTTCATAAAACAGTTGTCTTAGATTTAGGATGTTGCTGAGATTATTTAATATACATTTTCACTCATTTGTGCTATCTTCTTATGCCATTAAACTTGTGAGTGCTAGAAAGGCAGTAATATGGGGAGGGGGACCTTACAAGCTTAGGTTGAAATCTATTTCCAAAAAAAAGTTTCAGGGAAAACTTGATAACAACTTAGAAAAATGATGCTGAAAAATATACATTGTAAACTTGTTTATACATTATGTTAATACATACAGCAATAGAATAAAAGATAAACTGATACAAATGTATTTTGTTTCTTTAAATTTGAGTTGAAGATATGACAAAGATAAGTCCATGGAAGGGTAGCAGGAAGGGCAAGTAGCATAGGCAAGCCACATGGCCCAGATTCAGATGTTAGCTCACTGTCATCTTGGGGCAGTTACTCTTTGTGCCTTAGTTTCTTCATCTTCGAAGTGTAGATTATAATGCTATTTCTTCATACAGTTGGTTGAGGGTTCATGTAGTGTGTTTGAGGAATAAAACATTAAAATTTTTCAATAAATGTAATCTGTTACCGCTTTAAGACCATATTTTAAATGTAGTTGTTTATTTTAAACTGTTGCACATCACATTCTTGGTGCTGACAGTTTGTGAGCTCCAGTGTATAGATCATAGAAAAGGCTGGAGAAGGTGTTGTTTCAATGTGGAATCTTGGTTGGGATACACTTTGCTGCTGGGTAGTCTAAGCAGACACAGGTTGAACCACAGCCAATCGTTTAGTATGGAATTTATGTTTCAAACCCTCCCTTATCTTCATGCCGCCTGCTGCCTGTGGAAACCACCCACGGTATAGGCTGGTCTATGGTTTCTATATTTGCCCTCAAAGATAAAGTGTGTTTATACATAGTGCTTGGGTGTCTCTTTTGCTGCCAACTATAATGGGTAATGTATAGTAATGGAGTGCTCCATGGAGGGATATGTTATTATATTTATCATTCTTATTTTTTTCCCTTAGATCATCTGTTTTGTTTTACTAACCTAGTAACAGATAAAAATTAAAAAACCAAAAAAGGTCATCTCATGCTAATTTCAACCTTACTAAATAGAAACGAATTCTTGCTATTTATTGTCTTTAGTCCTATTCAGTCTTAAACATGACAAGAAAAATATATCCCAAGATAAACAAAAAAAGCATTATAAAGATGTATGTATAAATGCTGGGATGCTTAATATTCTGTGTACTTAACAAAAATTTATCGAACACCTTTATAAGTGGGAGCGTTTAAGAGACATATAAAGGATTGAGATGTGTTATGTACATGTTTTACTGACCTCCAATGATGAGTGTAAACATTATGTACTTCAAACATGTCATAAAAAATAAGTGGAGGAGTTTCTTGGTAGCTTTAGTGACAGTAAATTTTATGCTGGATAACTATGGTTTAGACCTGTCAATTTTACTTTATTTTTCCCAGTTGAAAGGAAGACTCTGAAAGATGAGGCAAACTGAGTTTCAGAATTGTCACTTTATAGTGAAGACCTTCTGGAGAGAAAGAAAGGAAAGAAGAAAGAAAAAAGGGGGAAAGAAAGAAGAAAAAAGTAAAAGAAAGAAAGAGAGAAAGCAGGAAGAGAGAAGTATTCTTGGCTTTGCAGAATACATTATAGGGATTCTGAAAAAAAAAACACAGGAAGCTCAGGAGAATATAATAAATGATGTCCTTCTTTTTCCTTGAATGGTCAGCCTTCCTCTTTAGTTAAGGAGACAGGGGAAGAGGTTGCAGGCAGAAAGCAGCTTTCTCTGCGGTGGTAGCTGAGGCAGTTAAGTTCGAAAGGCCAGGGAGCCTGTTCTGGAAGAACTTAGAATGAGGAAAGCAAACACAAACAGAGCAGCTTTAGCTGGCTGTTTACCAGCTGATTGCAGAGCTGGAGAAACTCTCAGCTGTAGTGTTAACCAGCACCCCATGCCGCTGTGACCCTGGGAACTGAGAAGTCAAAAGAAGGTTTGTGCTGCTTTTCCTTTTTGGGCCATGGTGTCACTGTGCATAATATTGGGTGATTGATGTGTTTCTGAGGCCTGTGAAGGACAGACTGAAAAAGAATTTTTAAAGTGAAGGCAGAATTTATTTCAAATGATCAGACTTTAATCGAGCCCTTAAGGTTTAAGGGTTTTTTCTGGTTTTAGTGTTTTCTTAAATGCTGTCACCCTCCTTCTGCACCAAAGCATAGATGAAAATGACAATTGCTGCTTCCCTGGGCGAGGACCACATGTGTCTACACTTGAAAACAGTTTCTCTTTTCCTTTGGTCAGCACTATAACTGTAATCCTCCCATATTACTGTGGAGAAATGCATTACCTGCTGCATTACTTGCTACTTATGTAAAAAAGTCATGAAATGGACATAGCAGAGTTGTCTATTCTTTAAAACAATAATTTACTAAAGGTTTAAGGGCAGAAGGTGATTTGATTAAGAATAGTAGACTGCTGATATCAACAAGACAATCAAGTTACAGCCAACTTGTTGTGTTTATCTATAAGATCTTTGCAAAAATAAGATTTTCCAATACACACTCATACATTCACATGAGTCATAAGAGACACAGTAATACAGATAAATAGAGGTTCTTTTTCTTTAATGCACTTATGTCTTAAGTAACTCATGTCAGAGCTTCCTTCTTTGACTGAAGTAGCACAGGAAAGGAAGAGGCATTGCTGAGATCATAATGCTGTTTCAGTGTAGTGGCCTCAGCACACTGGGAAATGACACCAGGCCAGCATTTGGAACCTGGCAGTTACTGTGACGACAACACACACCAGAGGAAAACAGAGATGGTCTGCTCACCCAGCAACCCGGCAGGAGCTGCCAGCTCAGACTTCTGATTGTTCTGTAAGTCCTGAAATGCAACCCTGGAGGTATTCAAGGCTCTTTGTGTTTCACGAACCATTCAATAAGTGACATGTGCTTGAGGGGCAGCCTGGTGTTCAGATCTGGGAGTGGCCTTGCACATGCTGCCTTTTTAAATATCACCTTCTGCTTTGGCACCACCTAGCCAACTGCACTGGCTACCACCCGTGCTTGTTCCACCCCTTTGGGGAGCCAGCTGTGCTTGTCCTCTCCTCAGGGGCCCTGCGATCTTGGGCAAGGCCTTCGGTTCTGTGGATCACTGCTCGGCAATGCCTGGGTCGCCTCACCGCCAAATCTGTGACAGTGATATAATAATACAGGATAACATGTAATACACTGGTACATCATATATCAATACGTGTATTTACTGTGTGCAAATGAGGATGATCATAGCCAACATAAACCTAGGATTATGCGCATGGACATTGTGCTGAGCACTTTACGTGGATTTTAATTGCTTCTCCTAACAGCTCTATGAGCTATTTATTTATTGATGCTGGGGATGGAGCCCCAGGTTTGTGCATGGTGGCCCAGTACAAACACCCTACCATTGAGTCACATCTCCAATCTTGTGAGGTACTATTTTTACTGTGTGTGTGTGTGTGGTGCTAGGGTTCAAACCCAGGGCCTCTCCATCACTGAGCTACATCCCCAGTGTTTTATTTTTTATTTAACAAGGCCTTGCTAAGTTTCCCAGGCAAAACTCAAACTCTTGATCCTCCTGCCTCAGCTTCTTGAGTAGTAGCTAGAAATACAGACATGTGCCACCATGCCCAGATCTTACTCCTGTTTTATAGATTAGGAAAATGAGGCTGATCAATATTAAGCAACTTGCCCAGTGGTAGATGTGAAATTCAGATGCAGGTGATTTGACCTTAGTAGCATTTATTGCCAACCACCTTTCGTAAAGCAGGCAGTTGTTCAAGGAGCACCTCTACCTGGGTGACTGTGAGATGTGTATGGAGACGGGAGCCCATGACTCTGTGGGACACCTGTTTCTGCAGCTGGAAGAAATTCACTGAGGGCAAAGGGCAAAAGGCAAAGAGATTTAGGGTGGAAGAGATTTAGGATCAGCACAGGCTCTTTTCCAGGGTCCCAAAGTGGAGTCAGAAGCTTCAGTAGCCAGTGGACTTGGGGGGAACTCAGGAAGAGCTAGGCCTGAGGCACTGGGGTGCAGGGGTGAGTCATAGTTATCAATAAGGCACTGTTGGTCTTGGCTTCTATACTTGCCAATTCTCTGGAAAAGGAGGCCACGGAACATCTGATTTTATGATCTGCTGTGGCCAATGATTGGTGAAACCTGACATGCTCCTCAGGTCTCTGTCTTGGTCTTACACATTTGATTTGTAATGTGGGTTCAAGCGGGAGTTCTACAAAATACTTATCCCAGGTGTTAGCAGCAACATTCCTTCAAAAAGGTGTGCGCCTCTGTGTGCGTGCGTGCGTGTGTGTGTGTGTGTGTGTGGTGTTAGTTCAACAAGGCAGTGAGAAAAATGATACAGGTCTCTTTCACAGAAGAACTTCTCATTGGCTCCCAGTAAGTTTGTTTAGGTAGGGAGTTGTCACTCTGGCAGGAAGTTGTTATATCAAAACAAAACCGAACTTGCTATATAGCTTAAGGAAAATTACTTGATGTTTTCCAGCTAATGATTTGCTACTGTGGAGCAGAGTCGTATTTTACTGCCTATTTTATTTCATTCTTTTATCTTTTTAATCGAGAGTTGCCTACGTGATGCTTAACGTCTATTTGGACACAACTGGAATTTTTAGCTTCTATTTGCATGCCTGGCACCTAACTCCCAGATTGTATGAGGTAAAAGGAGAACAATTCTAATAGAACTTTGATAGGAGCAGATAAGATTTCGATTTTTCTTATGCCACTGGACATAATTACTCCATTTTCCCAGTGCATTTAACTATCCCTCCTCTACAAAATGAACATTTCACACAAAGTGAACACATACAGCAGAAAGACTCTCCAGCCCCTGCAGTGCAAACTGACTCCCTGTAACAGTTTTAGCGCACTGCCATTCCCTCCCGACACACACCCACATGCTCATTATTGGCCAGTAAACAGGACTTGTGTTATTTTCTTGACAGGTTGAACATCTTCCGAGAGCAAATACACTTTTTGTGCTGTTGCACAGACCTGTGTAATGTAAACCAGTGGAAAAAATTAAAGGCAGAGCTGGATTACCTTTCATCAAGGTTCTGTTACATGGACACGATCTTTCTTGATGTCCTTACCATAAACTCAGAACTCCCTCTTTGTTCTTTCCTGTCTTTGTAAAAAAAGGGGTAACAGTGTCAGAGGAAGAAAATAATGTTGAATCCTTTAGAGACAAAAGGCTTGACAAAAAGCTTCCGGAAGTATTTTTCCTCCCTCATTCAATTATTCTAAATTTCTCTTGGCAACAAACTGAGTTGTAATTCCCACATTAGTGTTCAGCTAATGCCTCTTCAATGGAAGATATTAACAATTTATCATATTCTTTCAAGAGTTCTCCAGACATTGGTCAGATTTCCACATTCTCTTGGCACTCCTGCACCTGGCTGCTTCCCGGCAGCGATGGGGGCCCTGGGGCTCTAGTCTTCTAGCAGGAAACTCAAGCGAGTGCAAATCTCTAGGCTCAGCTCACTTGGCACCATCAGGTCATCTACTTCTGGGCCTCTCAGGGCTCCCTGTGTGTAGAAGTCGCCTGTGGGGCTTTCAAACTAAGGATGCTGGACTTTGCCCTTGAGTTCTAATTCAAGTTGGCTTGAGAGGGTCCCCACATACTGGCCTTTTTTAGAGGCTTTCCTGTGATTGTAATTTGCATTTGGGGTTGAGAGTCCATTGTCTAGTATCACCTCAAAGGACAGTCCTTCAGCAGAAACCACCAAATTCTCTGATGGCAAAATTGGGTCTGAAACTGAGCTCACCAAATATGCGGCAGTGGGCACTTTCCATGCCTTAGAAGAGCTGTTTTCTTGTAAACTGTCCCCGGGTTACTTTTCGAGTCTTGACTAAGGATCCTGGGTTCATTTCTGTGGCCGGATCTCAATTCTGTCTAAGTGTCCTGTGGACAGAACTAGCGGTAGAGCCATCTATTACTCTTTCTATCCGAGGACTATGACAAACATCACAGTAGCTGATAGTCAATGAGTGTCTTCTACGTTTTGAGTCCTGACAACTCCATGTGGAGGTTGCTGTGTCATCCCATAGTTTACAGACAGGGAAACCAAGAGAATTGGCTCCTGGCTCCTTAGCAGGCACAGACAGGTCTGGGTTGAGTCCAGGAAAGTGGGCTGCTTAGCTTGTGTCATCATCTCTTAATCACTTTGCTATTCTGGGGCTCACTCTGAGAGTATATGGTGTTGAATGAATGGCAGCTGTACCCCAGTTTCAGCTTCAGGGGTCTAGGGATAGCTTGTTGCCATGCTCTTAGTTCCCAGTAACTAGGACTTCGGTGTGACTAGAGAATGGGCCCTTGCCTTCCCTTCTGTTTTCCCAATAGTGGGCCACTTGGAGGACACCTGCCCTGCTGACATCCTTGTGAAGTGCTCCACCTCTCCCAGTAACTTCGTTTCCTAGGTCCTGTCTTTCTTTTCCCTTGCGGGGCAACATGGTGTTTTGTATCTTACTTTTGAGCGCATGTTCTGTTTATCTTTGCATAGACATTTTAGCCACAAACTGTACCCTCCTGTTTATACTTTTGACTTCTTCCCTGGCCCTGTGAGTTTGTCTTGGTTCCCCATTTTTTCCTTTTCCCTGTCGTGCCTTGGTCTAGACTTCCATAGTATTTCCTCTCTTCTCTCATAATATCAGCAGCAGCAGGAAGGGATTAATGATTTCACTTATTTCTCAAGCAGATTCATTGGGGACACTGGTGTCCTCTGTGACACTGACAAAGCAGTAGGTCAGCACATGCAAAAAAGCCTCTAAAATCTCCATTTCTAGGTGGCATATATGAAACTAATTTTCTGATTACTCTTTATGCTGCAAATTCTACACAGTAGCATTTTTCATACAAAGGAGAAAATTCACATGATCGATTGGTTCAATGAACCTAAGATAAAAATCAATGACAAATAGCACAGATTTTTTTAGCCGGGCCTGGTGGCGCATGCCTGTAATCCCAGCACTCAGGAGGCTGAGACAGGAGGATAAGTAAGCTCAAGCCCAGCCTGAACAGCATAGTGAGACCCTGTCTCAAAACAACAAGGGCTGGGGATTTAGCTCAGTGGCCTAAGTGCCTGCCTGGCAAGTACAAGGTCATGAGTTTGATCCCTGGTGCCATCAAAAAAAAAAAAAAAGCACAGATTTTTTAACCAATAGAAACTAAACAAAAAGATTATTATAATAATTTTGTGATAAATATTTACATATAAATTAAAGAAATTAATATGATAGATTCAGTTATAATTTCCAACTAGTTTTAGAATCATCTTGTACAAAACAATTCTCTAATGTTTGTTGAATTGAATCCATTAAATGTTATGAAATCAAGAAAGTAAACATTACTAATTTTTATAGATTGAACTGAACCTACTTTTTTATTAACAAACATGGGAATAACAATTAGTGACTATGAGTGATTGTTTCTCCTGCTTCTCAGTTTTCTAAATCTTTAATGGTTACATATTGTTTCTCTAACCATATAAATTAAATATCAGTGACTCTTTAAAATGTTTTTTCTACTCTCACCTAATAACCAATGTATTGCTAAGTGAGTAGGGGAATGTAGCTCTGATTAGCATATATTTCCCATGGACAAGCTAGAACCATTTCTTTAAAATGCGGTATCTAAGGCAGAACTATTGACACAAATTTAATTGCAACTGTTCACCCCTCAACTTTTCACTTAGGCTCATGAAAAACCCCCGGCCAGGCTCTTACTGTGTTTGTTAGCCAAAAAGGCTCTCCTGGTCAGAGATCTATTTTAGAGTTAGGATTCTCCACTCCCCTACAAGTGGTAAAGCAACAGCTGCAGATTAATTAATATTTCTGCTGACAGTTCCAGCTGATGAATGCTATTGAATTTCCCGATCAGCGTCCATACTATCTGCATTACTTCAAGAAAAAACATTGATCATAGCTGGTTGATTTCACCTTACTTCACTATAACTCTCTCACATCACTTCCTTCAAGTTTTAATGATGCTGTTATTTACATCACCATCCACATCTTCCAGGGAATAAAGTCCCAGTGGAACACATGTGTTCCTGGTGATGTATTGGGATGGAATTTCACCAAAAGGAGCATGTGAAATACTGAGCTCAAACTGAAGAGAGGACAAGGGCTGGGGGGTGCGGAGGGGGGAACCAGATGAAGGGACTCATGGTTTTTCAGAAAGTGAAGAATTTTGTTCTTTTTAGAGAGAGACTGAAGTCAGAGTGTTTTTTTTCTTTCCTAAATAATATTAATGAAAGACTAGAATCCTAAAATTTGATTTCTGTCTGGATTTATTGCCATTGCGATTTCTGTTTCCAGACACTTTCATAGGAGTTCCGCAGTGCTGTCACTGTTATTGTGTGAGAATGGAAAAGGATTTGGGCGGTGTGGGAGCAGGTGGTTACGAGGGAGGGGTGGGTCACCCAGTCTGTTCATCATGTGT
>RJWT010031118.1:0-14458 GCA_004365215.1 Cuniculus paca | reverse complement strand
TTTTTTGCGGCACCAGGGATTGAACTCATGATCTTGCGCTTGCCGGGCAGGCGCTTAGATCGCTGAGCTAGATCCCCAGCCCTGGTGTCTTTGAGACAGGGTCTCACTATGCCGTTCAGGCTGGCCTTCAGCTCACTTTGTAGCCCAGGCTGGTCTCCAACTCACAACGATCCGCCTGTCTCAGCCTCCTGAATGCTGGGGTTACAGGCGTGAGCCACCATGCCCGGCTCACTGTCATAGTTATTATTTTGGTTTAATAATGATGTTTGTGCTATTTTTTTTTTTGGCAGCACTGGGGATTGAACTCATGACCTTGCGCTTGTCAGGCAGGTGCTTAGGTCGCTGAGCTAGATCCCCAACCCTTTCAACTTATATTTGAATTATCCCAACTAGGCAACTCCTTGGGATTGAGGGAAAAAAAAAAAAAAACATCAAGCTCCCCCTCAAAATGTTCTTCAAGGAGCAGAGTCCACCAGAGGCCAGCAAGACTGGAAACTGCAAACAGGCCTTTGCATGCTTCCCACTGCTCCCTCACACACACCCTGAGGTCAGGAGTGATGACCGGAACCAGCCCAGACAACTTAAAGACTACTTCTCAGGTGCAGAGAAGCAACCTGGTTCTCAGTTCCAAAGGTGAACCCGAGACTCAGACTTCCTCGATTCAAACACTGCCAGCAGATAAAGAAAGGAAGGCCCATTCTTGGTAGAGGCCATGCCCAGGGCTGTGGAGAAAGTAGCAGGACTGGAGCTCCAGAGCCCACCAGGGCCACCAGGGCCATACAGGAAGAACAGACACAAAAGCATCCGTATTTTCTGCTGGCACCTCAGAAAGAGAACAGTTAATTCCCACAGCATGCCTGCTAGAGCAGAGTTACTCCAGCTCACAGGCAGGGACCTGAGGGCTAGGGCTCCACCAGGCCTCCCTGCATCAGAGAGAGATGGGGAACTGGTAGCTGGGTCCTGGCTTCAGGACAGGCAGCCAAGGTGGCACAGCAGGCTCCTCCCTGTAACTCTACATCCACCATGTGATTGTTTTTCAGCACTGACAAGATGCTGGCTTGATGCTCAAAAATTTCCAACATCCACAGGGTGATTTTTTCAAGGTGCTTTTCACAAGCTGCATTTAAAATTAACATACCAGGCTCAAATGACTATGTTTACATTTTCTACAAGAAGGGTCCCACCTCACCAGGCTCCTTGGGAAGATCAAGCCTTTCACGATAATTTCTTAGATGTTAATTAAATTCAGGATTCCTCTTTAAACCACCCCAGACAGGTAAACTATGCTCTGCCAGAAGTAGGAAAGTGGGACGGGGAGGAGCTCCCTTAAGAGACCATCAAAGGCCTTGAGCTTCATCTGAAAGAGCAGCAGGGAAGAGGAGGACACTTCTGTAAAGAGAGACCCACCCTCAAGATCTGGCCACTGTCCCCGGAGGACTCAAGGCAAAATATTACCAGCTTCACCAAAAACAAACAAAACAAAACAATGCAAGAAACAGAAACAAATAGTTCACAGTAATTCCCTTGGTTCCAGACAAACCTTCCTAAGAATCCATCCCTCTCTACCTTTGTATCTTGGGATCTAAAGGCCAGAAGCAGCTGAGAAAGGACCCAAGACCACCCCGTCATGCCGCAGGAAGAGAACAAGCAGTTGACAGCTGCAGAGGGAGCAGCACCCAGCAACCCCTGAAGAGCCAATCAGGTCCTCTGGGTCAGGTCCCTTAGAGACCGCAATGCAGCACAGTCCAGCCAGATGCCCAGCCCCACAATGGCTGGTAGCACTACATACCGTGCTTATTAACTAACAGTCAGTAACCCTTACCCAGAGGGACTTCATGGAACATGGACTCCATCCACAAGGATGAGGTCGCTTGACACAAGGCTGGACTCACAAATGGCTTTTAATTTTTCTGTTCCCCCTCCAGCTGCAAAAATGAAGCAAATTTTTATAGAGATCATTTTATTGCCTCCAACCCTCACACAGTAGAAACAGGTGGGATAAAATGTTTCTGAGGGCAGAGATACAATGACTAGGTAAAAAGATACTTGTACCTAAAACATGTGTCAGAGTGAATCTCAGGGAGGGCCCCCTGTAAGATAGCTCCTTTTTTTTTTTTCTTGAATTTCTCTTACCTGTCTGAGGATTTGAAGGGGACCAAAGCACCACCCCTGCCCCCAGTGGGGATACAGAGTAGGAGGGAGATGTTCTAACAAAAGGATGGTGTAGCGTAACAGTAGGAATCAGAGCCACCATCCAGCTGCAGAATCAAGGACACCCAGAAGGTGAAATACCTAATTCTTAGAGAAGTCTGCTAGAGGTTAAGGGTACTACAGCCCTTCCAAGCACAGGCGCTGCCACCCACCCAGGCACAACAGAAATTCATTCATCAGTTTTGTTAAGCACCTTTGGCAAAACAGTTTCATGACAGAACGCACACTTATTGAACACTTACTGTATACCAGGTTCTATACAAGTTAGAGCTGATAAAATATTAAGCATGTTGTATACTGTATTTCTAGTACCATGCAAAGCCTGATTCGAAAACAGCTGGGGAGGAGCTGTTCGGGATGTCTGAGTGGAAGGCAAGCTGAAGCCCTCTCTTGGCCAAATAAATGACTTCTAAACTAACAATAATAGAAGGCAACCAAGAGGAAGCAGGTCTAAAGCCACTGCACACTGTGCAGTGAGAAAAACAGGTTCTAAAATTATAGAGTATGAAATACTGAAAACTATCTGACAAAGTGCAGTCAACACAGGGAAGTATCTGTTATTATGCATTATTAGGATTTTTACCTCGTGAAAATCCTAAGTACATCAAATAGCCCACAGGCAACACAGGAGAATGATAATGAAAGTGCTAGTTACTACACACTTAACTAAAGGGATGGAAGGTAAACCTTGCTGTTCTTTTCAAAATGAAGCAGTAGTAACGTTTCTGCTTGTTTTGAAATCTCTAAATGCAAAAGAAATATTTTAGAACTTTTGCAAAAGTTCCATAAAAGTGCCTTACTACCCTAACTGTAAAAGATACCCCAAGTCTAACAATCCTGCCCAAAAGCTACAGCAGCCTTGCGGACAACATTTCAGAAGACTCTATAATTCTCTAACAGTGAAGAAACCTTCATCCCAAACCTTAGCCCAATGATTTTCGCAGAAGCCTGCGCTAGTTACATTTTCTTGCAATCAGTTCCCAGGAACCAGGCCAGAAAGCAAAATAGGGAAGCTGTGGAGAAAAGCTATCCTCCTCCGGAGGATGCTCAGACAGGCAAGAGGCGAATTTCCTGTACGGCCACTAGATGGCGCCTGGGTATTGGGGAGGTGGGCAAACAGCAGCCCGGACACCTCTGGCGCTGGCAGAAACCGACAAAAGAAAGGATTAAGGGAGGCAGCAAAACAGGTCTCTGAAAGGGAAGGGGACCTGCTGGGGCTGGCCACTGTTTACTGGAGGAAAAAAAGTAAAATCTACACACTATATTTTACAAGCAAAATTCAATCCTGTTCAGCACCTCATGCAAAATAAAGTTTTATTACAGAATATACATTTATTGAGCACTTACTGTATGTTAGGCTCCATACCACTGAAAGGCAGTCACCTACTATATTTCTAATGGTACCCAAAGAACACAGACACCAGCAACTAGCCAAGGTCTGGTCTAAGCACTTGAGCTGAGATGTATTAATTCATTTAATCTTTAAGAATAAATGTTTGAAAGAGCTTCTAGTAAAATTATCATTTCACGAATGAAGAAACTAATGCATAGGAAAATTAAGTAGTTTGCCTGAGATCTCAGCTATTGAGGAACTAAGATTTAAAGCAGCCACAATAACTCCTCTGTCCTCCAAAAATGACAAGTCAAGGGACAACACTGACCACTACTAACCACACAGCAGTGGTCATGAATGCAAAAGGTATAAAATCAGGTGTAGGGAAGTCAGGGAAACTGTGAAAAGCTTCATGGAGAAAGAATCTGAGCTAGAAATTAAAGGATGGCATCTCAGACTTGTTAGAGTGATGGGAAGTATCTGGAAGAAGAAATGGGCTGACTTGGGATGCTGCCTTTAGACAGGTATAGTCATCCCTATTTTACGAATCTATCAAAACAGATTTTTAATTTGTTTTAAAAACTCATATAGCCCACCTCAATTTTTCTGACTACACTTTTCTAAATACATTGCACATCATCTTAATTTGATTTAGTAAGCAAAGAAGAACCTTTTCCCATGGCTATGTTAAGCGTCCACCAGTTCTGTCACAGACTCAGAAAAAACACGTTTGCTCAGAGCCACAGAACGAATAGGCAGCAAAGGAGAATCTAGAAGGTGGTGACGTCCTTGTGCTGCTGAGCAGCACTTGCTGTTGTGGCTGGGTGTGTGAGTGGTGGAGGGTGAAACAGCAGCTTAAAGAAGAGGGGAAACACTCAGGCCATGGTAGTGGGGAGCAAGAACTGGAAACAGGAATGGCACGGCTCAAGGTTGAAGCACAGTGCTGGGGAGTACTGGGAATCCACACTGGCGCCCTGGAGCACAGTCTCATTAAGGACCTATTATAAGCCACTGCACTGGGCCTAAGTCTACATTTCTGGACCACAGGTTTGGGGCCAGGAAGTCCACTGAGCCAAAGGGACAACACTGGAGTCAGAGCTGTTACGTAGGCCAACTGAACTTGAGTATGCAGATGTAGGTTTGGAGTGGACCAAAATGGAACCAGAAACAGGCACAAATCTCAATGATTTCAAGTGACTCAGTGAGGTCAAAAGGGAAACATTCAATTACCTGGGCATTTTTTCCAGAAAAACGTCAGGCTGCAGAACTGAAATTTAACTAGAAATCCCACTCTGAGCCAACCTTGTTGTTGAAAATCTTAGTGAGGTGCGTGTTAGAAAACTGAGATGATAGCGCTCGACCCTAAAACACCCAAGACGACCTCCGACAAAAGAACTCCCCGTGACCTAACATAGGCCAAGAGCCCACTGACACCTAAACTAAAGGGAACTGGGCAGCAGATGCTGCAGGGGGCTGTCTTTACCTAATTTTGTAGCAATCTTCTCTTTGTCATGAATCTATGTTACCCCACTGCAGCTAGACTGAGGGACACCAGGAGGGGAGAATAAGCTCAGAATAAATATAGATAAATACATGGGCACAGTTGGTGACATAGTGTGTGGCTAACAACTTAGAAAATGCTTCAAACTTCTACAGCTAACTGGACAATGGACTGTGACCTGGATTTTCTCTGGATGCTTCATAGTTTTTTCAAAAATTATCAAGGAAAGGCCACCAAGATACCTCAAATTTTGGGAAAACCCTTTGCTCCCTTGTTATCATCAGACTTTTGTGACTGAAAATGCTATTAATTAAAATATGCCTGAATATTTTAGTTTCATGTAGGTAAAATTTCACGTACCTAGCCAAATATATTCCCAAACATCAATTTTATATAAACTGCTAACTCTATTTTACAGAAAAGAATAAGCTGCAAGCATCCAATATATCTCAGAAAAAGCTTAAAGTTCTGCTCTATAAAACTCTTGCACTTCGAGATTGTCAATGTGCATTCGTTCGCCCAGGTTGAGTGTAATTTAAAAAGCAGTGTGCTTTTAAAACTGACTGATAACTCAAATCACAGTTTAAGAAACCCAGTGCCGTGTTAAAGAAACTGGCCCAACAGAAGTATACAAAACTCCAACAAAAATCTATTTCAAACTTCCAGAATCTGGCTGGCTGGGTGGAGATACACACAATTTTGAACAAGTGGCATTCTTATTATATAACTCTCACTAAACCAGTACCCCGTGCTATTAAGGGGGCTAAGAGAGTGAGATGTGAATAAAAGAATAAAATTTCAAACTCCTCCCCCTCAATATCAAGAACTTTCTGAACAGTAATAGACTACATTTGAAAGTCTTTTAAGACATAAAGGCTTTTTTAGAAAGTCTTGC
This sequence comes from Cuniculus paca, assembly GCA_004365215.1. Lineage (NCBI taxonomy): Eukaryota > Metazoa > Chordata > Mammalia > Rodentia > Cuniculidae > Cuniculus > Cuniculus paca. The sequence continues at coordinate 8,518 of RJWT010031118.1, read as the reverse complement.
AGACTGCGACAATGGGAGGCAGTTAAGGTAGGCATAGGAATCTGCAGCAGAGGGACACGCACACATGCATACGTACATTCTTCGACAACCAGCAGCTCAGCCACTAGAAATAAGACAGTGGGAGCTTCAGGCCCAACACTAAGATAAGTGGTGAGCTACATGGTCACATTCCCAACACCTGATAACCGACACCATCACAGCATAAACAAGTGAGGATAAACGTAAAAAATAAACAACAGCAACAACGCACTGTACAAGATATGCCAATTATAGGCATTCACACCGCATCATAACAGAAACCACTTCTGCTGTATTCCAGCAAAACCTGAACCACAATCCATACATTCAAAAATCCTTACATTTCAGAGCAAAGAAAAGAAAAATTGAAGTCTGGTTTACTTACTTGTTTCTTTAGTTTTAAAATAGTACCAACAGCAGTAATTACTAAGGCTTGATTCATACCTTTAAAAACTTATGATAAAATACAGGATTAGAAAAAAATTCTAAACCTAAAGAAAAAGATGGGCCAACCATTTTTCAATTTAGGTTAAAAAATATCTCCTTAAGATTTTGAAATCAGTCAATTTTATAAGACTTGAAAAGGAAACTCTTAAATGCTATGTAGGATTTTAAAACAGGAGTACAGCTGACCACTTAAAAACAGACGATTTACTCTTCTAAAGACCAAAACTTTCAAAATCAAAGAAACTGTCAATATTTTCAGTCAAAACCAAAGCAATTCAACAAAAGAAACAAACTTCATCATGCTGAGGGAACCTACATCTGTTGAGATAACAACCTAACTTGTTTTTTAAAATCCTTTGTTTACTAACCATTTTATATAACAAACATATGTTCTTTCCTGAGAACAAATCACTTTCTTTATAGATCTGTGGAGCGTAGGGGGGGATATCTATATTTCAAAGCTTTAATCTTTGCAAATAGTGGAAATCACTTACGTTCCCCACACGTTGACAGGTCTCAATGTCACAAACACTGCAACTCTTACCCCCTTTCCTCCCAGGCTGAGCCAAGTCACATCTTTACAAGGAACCAGAAATTTTCCTCTTGCTAATCTGATGCCAAACACCATTTTCCAGGGGGGTTCAGAGTACATCACTCATTCCACATTTTGCTGTCTTTAAAGTGCTCAGAATTTTCCTTCAGAACATCTCAGACAGAGAATTCAAGAAATCAAATCCCTAGCATGTGTGGAACTATTACATATAAGGACAATGAGAAGAGTTCATCTCTTGGGCTGATAACACCTGTCATAAGTTGGCTAAGAAAAACAGTTCAAAGCGAGCTGGCCTGCGGGTACAAATACCTCTTCTATGAACTAGTGCTGAGTCTTAAAAGAGTTTTGAAAACAAAGAAAATCAGTGAAAAACATGTTTGGTTTATGACTAAAGTTTTCTTAAAAAACTTTCAGGAATCACCTCTTCAATCTCATTTTTGCCCCCTCCTCCTTTTAAAAACAGCTAGGTATTTTTAAAAATTATTTTTCTTTCAAATTCATTTCACTTCAAGGAGAAAAAGAAAAAAAACTAAAACTAAATTTCAAAACACGTCCATCGGGGGCAACAATAGTACATGCATTGAGCACTGTCATCCCCAAATCATTCACCCTGAGCACAAGACAGCTGCATTCAATTGTCTGAACAATACCAGCACAAAAACTCAAAATATAAACATTTCCTAATGATTATCAGGAAGCTAAGTAAGCAATGTTTTAAGTCAAGAAAACTTCCAAAAGAAGTAAATAAGTCGTGTGTGTGTGTATGTGTGTGTGTGTGTGTGTGTGTATGATACTGGAGACTGAACCCAGGACCTTTGCACTGAGTTGCATCCCGGTCCTTTTTCTACTTTTTATTTAAAGACAGTTTCTTGCTAAGCTATTAAATGGTCCAGGTTGAGCTTGAACTTGCAACCCACATGCCTCCCCCTTCCTCTTACAGATCAAAGCACGCCAGGCTACCCGCATGCACACACACCTAACATTGGGGCAAAAGGCAGCCAGGATGCTGCATGTCTTTACACAGTTGTCATAACCAGTGTTATAAAGGCAGCGCTGCTCGATAAGGTGGGTGAACACCTGCGTGTCATGACCCACGGTGGCCTTACAATATTAAGGAAAATATAAATACGGAAACAGTATTACAGGCAACACCAGGGACAGTGGTTTACTGCTGGTCTCAAGTTTACAGAGACTTTTTAAAGGGACTTACAAGGCTACCTACTTTCTATCTGAAACCTATGTCTCTTATGCTGAGTCTGAAAACAAGGTGAATTTTCAAGTGACTTCCTTTCATGCAGGACAAAAGCAAAGCCCTCTTTCTATGCAGGATTAGGCACTGCGAGCCCAAAGTCAGCTCACATACAGGAGATACCCACTAAGTGCTTCAGCTGCTTCTTACAGCACATCCTTAAAAAGCAAATGAAACCAAAATAAAAAGGAAATGGCAATCTCTCAAGAGCTCCCCTTGGCATAAGGGGGCGGGGGTAGCTAAGGCAACAAGTGAAAATGATACAGTTGATTTTCAGTACAGATCTGGATCTTGCAAAAATAGCAGAAGCAAGCAACAGTTTTATTAGTAAACTAAGTCTTGGACAAAGACCAAAAACCCGTGTAAAAAACTATTCTCTAGGTCTTTATACTGTCAAAAGGGCAAAGTGAATTTGGATCAAGGCACCACAATATAAAAACAAAAATACCCTGGTTATATTTTAAATCTTTTTGTTCTATAACATATTTAATTTTTTTATGAAAATAACTGTATGCCTGAAATAACTACTATATTCTACAAAGATACCTCCTCCTGCTCAGATTCTGGAACCATTTAAGGATCAAAACAAGCAAAAAAGAAACCACTGCATTAAAGCAGTACATCCTTAGTCTTTACAAAGTACCATTTGGGGTTAATACGGCACATCAAAAAGGAGCATTCATTCTTTACCATCTTAAAAGAACACAGAATTTCCTCGGTGGGAAACATACACAATAAAGCTGGAAATACAAATAGCTATCCAGACTAAACTGTATCTTGAAAAATTCAACATCATTTTAGATTCACATGAAGATTTCACCGCCAATATATCACTAGCATCTTTGTCTTTATGGTACTAGGGATTGAATCTAGGGCCTTCCCACTGCATTACATTCCCAGCCCCTTTTGATTGTTTTTGTTTTGAAATGTGTTTCACTTAGTTGCTAAACTGCCCAGGCTGGATTGGAACTTTCCATTCTCCTGTCTCAGCCTCCCAGAGTGCTGAGATTACAGATGTGTGATACCATGCCTGGCTGTATTTTTGTTTTCTTAATTCAATCCCCAATCTTAAACTATATAAGACCAAGACTCTTTATTCCTTGCTTCCCTATGTCTCATGGTTTTGAATCTTTACCGTTACAACTTCAACAGTCAATTTCTAGTATAGCCTGAATTCACAGATCTGAAAAAACTCATAAAAATTTTTAAAGGTCACCAATCTGCACATCAGATTTACTTAGGTATTTTAACCAAACTTTTGCTTTATGTCCAAGGTAGCACAATACAGTATATTTTCAACCTTGGTATATTTCTTTAAAAAAATAAAACAGGTTTATTTAGATATAACTCACATACATAAAAGTCACCAATTTAAAATGTATACTTCAGGGGCTATCAGCATATTCGAACTTATGTGCCATCACCACAAAGTTTAGAACATTTTCATCACCCTGAAAGAAACCCTGCACCCATTAGCAGTCACTCACTCTCCATTCTGTTCTTCTCTAGCCCCTGGCAACCACTAATCTACTTTCTGTCTCTATGGATTTGCTTATTCTGGACATTTCATGTAAATGGAATCAACAAGATATGATCTTTTGTAGCTGACTTTTTTCTCTTTCGCTAATGTTTTCACTGCTTGTCTATTCAACCTTCGCATATTTCTTACAGTTGGGGTTTCCAATCCTTTTGACAAATCAAACATATGACCTTTTAAATCTTCAATCCTGACCCATACACCACCCCTCCATAAGACACTATTTACTGCTATTTCCCTCCAGAGAAAGTAAACTATAATTTAGTAGTTAGGTACTTTCGAAAGTTCTTATTCTGGGTTCTCCTTCTGGTAGGTAATTTAAAAAAAAAACCTAACTTCTTTAAACATCAACATTTCACATACATACATTTCTCTGACAATAGGATGCTGCTGAACCTGAAGCAGAAAAATGACTGAAATCTTTTTTGGAGATGACCACAATACATTTAAAGAGCATGTTGATTTAAACAAAGGAAAGAGCCACCAGATTATGTAGCTGTCACTCATAACTCCCAAACCTCCCTTATTTAGAAGATCTGCTCGCATTAACGGTGGTACAAAGCAAACATGTCCATATGACTGCATTTGATGCACAAGCTGCTAAATCTTCTACCGTTAGAGAGAAAACATTCACCTCAATGCTGTCCCACTTGAAAGTACTGATCCCCAAATATGTCAACATCATACCTTCAGCTGATCAACAGCATTCCAATCTTCCTAACTACACTGAGACAATAGCCAAAGGAAGCCAATCTCTGATAGGACTGGCCACTTACTTCTGAGGTAAGTGCTCTGGTATCTTTCAGTCTAAAAAGTGAGTATATGTTTTAAGTATATCATTCGATCCTGAAAGCTGCAAATAGGATAGGAGAGTCAGCTACTGAGTCAGGACTTCCCAAACTATAATCAGGATCTGGAGGTGCCTTCTGCTCATCCATCAGATTTCAAGGCATTAACCACTAAAAAGGATCCTTGGGAAGAGCTTGGGCATCGCTGGGATACAAACGTGCGTTGAGATATACTTCCCTGACTGTGTTTAGAAACTTCCCACCTTTATGAAAGAGTTTTCTTACTGATAAACACTACAAACAGGAAGGCATCGTATTTTAAATCCCTAGTACTGCCCTGGAGAAGTAAGGCCATCCGTGCTACTTTGAATTTCAGAACTTGAATTAAACAATCAAACTCAACTGGCATGCCATAATAAAAGATTAGCTCTCCGGTGTCTTGTACACTGTAGCTTTTAAAGGTTAGAAACCTTCCACCGTCCCCCGGACCCCGTTGAAATCTCTGAGAAAAGAAGGGAGCCGGAAGCCCTTCGCCCAATCCAGTGTGTGCTCAAAGTTTGGGAAACAAAGAGCAGGACAGCCCAGATTTGTGCAGGGTCTGGCCCGCCTCTGCGTCTTCCTGTACGCAGTAAACACGCGAAGCCTATAGAGATCTGCTCTTGCCATCGTGTGCTCACTTCTGACAAGACGTTTACGAAGGCGTTCTTTATAGAAAATGCCTTCCCGAATTCCCCGTGATAGGGCCACACAACCCCCGCAGCCTCTGGTTTCTCCCTCACTCTTTAAGGCTGGGTCGTGATTTTTCAAAGTTAATAGGCACCACCTGCATACCCTGGGCAAACATTACTCACCATCACGCCCTCACCATTCCCAGCCCCAGTTCTGCATCTTAAACTTTCAATCGTGTTCAAATTACCCTACCATCGCGAACGTACCAGTATGTCACACTTTATTATTTTTGAGAAGCACAAAACCCCCTCCTTCTCGGGCCTCCACAAGCCATGGGGAGCTCTCACTCCCCGCGCTTCCCTGCCTACCGCTACCCACCCCTACCCGACACCACCAAAACAAAAGCTATCAGATTGCAAGCGATAGAGTGTAGAGCGATACTGCTTACTAACTATGTACAAAGGAAGTGCGGGCGGGCGCAGCGCAACACAACTCTGGCCGCAACAAAACCAAGGCCAGGGCTGCCCATTCTCAAAACAAAACACCCTCCTCTCGCCGCCACGGATCCCAACGCTCCTTAAATGACAGCGCACAACATCTCCGGCCAGAGACAGGCGTCTAGGTGTCCTCGCGTGTGGCTGCAGCCGTGCGGCTACAGCAACATCCCGCGTTTCGAGAACGTGTGTACAAATGCACGTAGGTTCTGACCACTCGCCCACTAGTGCCCACCTGAACGTTTCCCCGACACCCCACAGACTTCAGAAGAAAAGGCGTGCACGGGCTGGGCAAAAACTGAGGAACCGTCCCAAAACCCTCTGAACTGGGAGCTCGGTCGCGCTCCCCGGAAGAGCCTGTCCCATGAAGGTCCTTGACCTCGCACTTTCCTAGGAGCGCTCCCCCCACCCCGGGCCCCACCAGGACAGGGCGGGGGAAGAAATTCATCACAAAGCGGTTTAAAGAGTGATGGGAAAGAACAAGGGGCCCAAGGAGTTCGAGGGGCAGAACGAGCTGAGCGACAGGAGGCCGCGCCAGGATGTTTGCAAACGTCCGGGGGTTGCCGGGCCTCTCCACTGGGCACCTCCCCCTCGAGGTCAACTCCATCGCGGTAGGGCGCGCGGCTCCCCAGTATCCCGCTACCAGGTGCCCTGTCTGCCCCAACCGGACTCGAGAAGCAGCCCAAGGTGCTGTCACCACTCTCTGCGCTCAGCGCCAGGGTCGGCGCTGTGCGCACAGCGATCTGGCCAGAGTCGGAGGGGCGAAGGTGGGGGGGCCTTGGGGACAACTCCCCAAATCCCCGCGCCTGGCCCGACCACTGCGCTGTCAGACAGTACGCGCTGCCCACCCACCCAGCCGCGGGACTGGGCTCCCGGGATGGCGAAAGAGAAAGCCCCGAGGCCCTTCCCGCGCAGGGATGCTCTGAAGCGGGGGCCAGCGAGGCTCCAAAACCAAGATCGTGGGCCCTGGGTCTGTTCGTGCCTTCCGGTGGAACCCCTCAGCGCCCCGCCCCGCCCCGCCGCTCCTGAGCCCAGGGGCCCGACAGCTGCAACGGTGGCAACTCGGGTTTCGCAAACAGGGCGCAGCCCCTCGGAGGAAAAGTTCCCGCAGTGGCCGCGGGCGGCGGGCACATACTCACTTTCTCCACTCGTCGGCCAGAGCGAGAGCGCAGCGGAGAGAAACAGGAGCCCCCACAGCGAGGTCGGGGACCCTCCTCCGGAGCCAGACTTCATTCCTTTTGATTTGGGACGAAATTCCTCTTTTTCAAAAAAGAAAAAAAAAAAAAAGGAAAAGAAAAAAAAAGAAAAAAGTCTCCAACTCAGTCTTCGCTCCCCCTCCAAAATCAAGAGCGAAGGAAACAATACTCCGAAGGCGGCGCCACCCGGCCCGGCGGGCAGCGCGCACGGGGAGGCGCGGGGCGGCCACTCAGCGCCGGCAGCCACGGCCCAGGGCTCGGCGGAGTCGGGAACCCGGGGCGCGCCGGGGCGGGCTGTCGGCGTCGTCGGCCTCCATTTTCAAACCCGGAGAGGCAGGAGCGGGGAGGAAACTGCAAAGGGGGCAAAGCCCAAATCCGTCTCGCCGAGGACAAACACACCCGGGCCCCAGGCGCAGGGGGAGAGCGGCCGGGCGCCCGAGCCTCCGCGGCGGGAGCGCGCCACGCAGTTGGCAAGATCGCCCCAAAGTCTAGGTCGCGGGCGAGGCCGGCGAGGGGCAGAAATGCGGAGGAAAAATGAATGAGCGGCTCCCCCCTCCTCCTCCGGGCTCCGCTCGCCGCCGCCGCCGCCGCCGCCTCCCTCAGCGCCGCCGCCACCGCGAGCTCCTTCCCAAATCCAGGGCGCACACAAAGCGGCGGGCCGGCCGCGCTCAGCGCTCCCGCCGCGCCGCCCGGGCTCCCGCCGCCGCCCGCCCCGCGCCGGCCCCCGCCCGCCGCCCGCCGACTCCTCGCGCGGGGGCTCCGGCGCGCTGAAGGTCAAAGCCGAGGCGCCGCGCGCCGTAGGGCTCCCCGCGGCGGGAGGGGCGTGGAGGGTGCGGGAGTGGTGGGGGGCCGAGCGCGGGCCGAGGAGGGTCTGCGAGCGCCGGCCGCGGGCGCGCCAGGGACAGGCTCGCCGGCAGCGTCCCTCTCGCTCGCTTGCCTCTCTCGAGTTCGCCTGGTGCGTTCGCTCCTCCTTGGGTTTTTTCCCTTTTTTTTTTTTTTTTTTTTTTTTTCCGCTCAGCGGAGTTAATGCTGGTAAACAAGAGCCTCAACCTCGCCGCGCCGCTGCCGCCGCCGCTGCCACACACTGGGGGCTCGCGCGCGCTCCCGGGGCCGCGCACACGTGCCCGCGCGCACACTCCGGCGGCCGCCGCCGCAGCCGAGTCGCGCCGAGGGCCCGGCCCAGGCGGGCGCACGCCAAGAGCCGGAGCCCCGGATCCCAGGGACGTGCGGAGCGGAGCCCGGGCGTGGGGCTCGAGGCTAGGAGGCGCCGCCCCCCGCCCCCTCCCCGCCCGCACTGGCACACGCGCGCTCTCACAGCCACGCGTGCGCGCGCTCCCGCCCCCACCCGCACTGCGCTGGCCGCCCCGCACGCGCCCTCCCCTTCCGCAGCACTCCAAAAACAATGCCCCTTGCGCTGGCCTGGGCTCCGCGGCGGGGAAGGCCGGGGACGCGAGAGGAGGGGACAGAGGAGGAGGGCGCGGAGTGGGCGGGGAGCGCGGGGCCCGGAGAGGTTCATTGAAAACAACAACAGTGCGGCTGCAAGGCGCGCTGCCTCGGTTCTTGAAAA
>RJWT010031117.1:0-14465 GCA_004365215.1 Cuniculus paca | reverse complement strand
ATTACCTATAAAGAAAGCTAGTATTGGTCCCATTTTTCAAATGAGGAAACTGAGACCCTGAGAGATAATGCATGTTGTCTCTGAATTTTGCACTCTTAACTACTACACACTGGTGTTTGTCTTAGTCACTTTCCTCATTGCTGAGACAAAATGCCCAATACCCACAACTTAAAGGAGAGGTTTATTTGGGCTCATGTTTCCCAAGTTTCAGTCCTTGTATGGTCAGTGAGCTGGTGGAAGGGCTTGTGTGGAGGAAAATTGCTCACATCATGGCAGGAAGACGAGCGTTAAGGAAGGAACCATGGAGAGAGTTACGCTCTACCAGGTTATGCCCCCAGTGGCCTGCCTCTTCCAACCAGGCCCCGACTCCTAACAACACATTTAGCTGTAGCGCCTCTCTCCATGGTCCAATCCTCTCCCAAAAATCCTGCCTATGAATGAATGAGGCTCTTGAGGGACATCTAGATATAAACCATAACATTCCACCTCTGATCTCCAAAAGACTCATGCATATCTCTCTGTGAAATGCAATTGCTCCACTTCTAAGAGCTTTTAAAGTTTTAACAGTTCTAGCATTACCAAAAAGTCCAAGACCAAAGTCCCGTCTGAGACTTGAGACAAATTTTTAGCTGTGAGCCTCTATAAAAATGAAAAAGGAAATTAAGCATTGCTGATATGCATGCCGACATACAATGATACAGAGTGAACATTCTCATTCCAAAAGATAGAAAGCTCAGGACCAAAAGGAATGGGACCAAAGCAACCCAAACCCAATAGGGCAAGCATTAAATCCTGTAGCTCTGTGTCCAGCACCTGAGGCAAATTGTGACATTATGTGAACCACAAAGGGCTTGCGTAGCCACGCTCTAAGACTCCACCTGCTGCCGTTTCCAGGGCCTCTTTCTTTTTTTTTTTTTTTTTTTCTTTTTGAGATAGGGTCTCGCTATGCAGTTTGAACTGGCCTTGAACTCACTTTGTAGCCCAGGCTGATCTTGAACTCAAAACAATCCTGCTGCCTCAGCCTCCCAAGTGCTGGCATTACAGGCGTGCGTCACCATGCCCGGTTTCCATGGCCTCCTTCTTGGGTAGGCTCCCTTCACTGCCTGTTGAATTGCTCAGCAGATATAGTGGTACCTTAGTTCATGAACTCAATTCTCATGATTAGGGTTGCAAACCAAACTGAACAAGAACCAAATCAAATTTCCCTATAGGGTTAATATTGACCCTAACCATTGAATTTGATTCGGTTCTCATTCAACTCAACTTGCTACCAGAATCATGGAAAAGAATCAAATTCTTGAACTGAAGCACTACTTTATTCCACATTTCTGGCTTCTTAACTTCCTGGGGTCTCCACTGGACTTTCAGTTTCATTCCTAACAGCTTTACACTCTGTCTTTTCAAGGGTACACTGCCTGGTCTTCTAAGTCTTCATCTGAAGATTAGGTGGAAGCCTTTCTGGCCCATAACTCTTGCACCATGTAGATGATGCCAAGGCCTACCACCAACTGGCATAGTAGCCAGACCCAGCTGAATCATGGCTGATAGACATTTGATGAAGAGTGATATTATCAGCCATAAATAAACATTTGCCCATCTGCATAATTTACATTGAAAGAAAATCAGAATAGTGCCACAAGGAAGTGACTGAAATACATTTTTAAAAAAACTAACTTAAGTTTGCTTATCTTCAAATATTCTGTTCTTTAGATTACTTTTTTCTTAGTTTTTTAAGGAGAAAAAAAACACAGAAAAGAAAAACAGAAAGCAAGAGACATACAAACAACAACTACAAGAATAACAAAAAATCCAAAACAATAACAATATACACTTTCAAAACAAGATGATAGGAATTTAACAATGGTTGTAATACTGCATATTGTTACCTTCAAAAGAGTTACTTAGATTACCAGATATACACATGCAAATTGATCTAATCATATGAGTATTAACTGTTCTTTTCCAAGAACTAATAGAGTTAGTAGTATAATCACTTAGCTATTTTATGCATATATAAACAAATTTATACCTTTTTCCTTTTCCCTTCCTTTTCTCATCTGTCCTTTAGATTAATGTGTTGGTCAGAAAATTATAAAGAGGATTGACCCCTGACAGAATTCAGGTTCTCTTAAATTGGGAGTATAGGAATAGTTTTTATCATAATTTACTTCTCATTGTTTGGTCCCAAACCAATCTTGTTTTTCTTTAAATTTAGCTTTAATTTCTGCCTTATCCACTGTATGTTTTGCACCTATATTTCTACTATTCACATATATAACAAAAAGTTGAACATATTCTATAGTTGTGTACCTAGCTTTTCATAGAATGTACCTAGTTGGTAACTGCAGATCAAAGTATAGAAATCTTCATCATTCAATTGACAAGTGTAGAAAGTATGCATATGAGCCATAATTCTATTGCCTGACTCCTCTAGATACACATTTAAACTGTTTCCAAATACAGCTTTCATGCACAGCCTTTTACACATATCAACACATGTATCTAATGACCATTTAAGTTTAGAAACTAGGCTTACCACTGTGGGTTACTGGGCCTGGTGATGGCAACATATTTCTTTTTGGTTGTTAAATTCCCCACTCACCTGGTTTCAAATAATTAATGTCCTGTAGATATTGATATGATGGCCTTTGCCATGTTGGATATGGAGATTGTTTTCCTGATTCAAATGAGAATGGAATTATTTGAAAGCTCCTCTCTCCTTTGTCTTTTTTAACTTCACTTTTCTAACAAAGATCTGGTCTTAGCCAAATCTTTGATGCTTTTTAAAACCAATATTTTTATAGATGATGAATAAAATGATTGGGTATGTTTTAGACCACCATTTAATTCTAAGTAGATAGGAATCAGGGTATGATGATATTTGCTACTGTCCACACACTGTTTCACATTAAACAATAACTCAAATCAATGAGGCGGTTGTGCAGAGAGTTCCAGAATATCCCAGATGCTCTTTAGCTTGAGGGATTTGAGCTCACCACCAGCAGAACATAAAAGACTACTTTCCCACATCCTTACAGTCACAACAGTAGAGCTCCCTAAATTCTGGTAAAGGGAGAGCCTATCTTTCCTAATATCCAGACATCACAAGGATAGATGTACACTCTAAAATTCCCAAGGCTCGAGGAACTCTGCATAGGATGATCAAACAGATTCTAGCCTAGCCTAATAGCCACCTGTTAGGACTGAGATCTGTCCTATTACCTCATTTCACCTGCAACTGCTATGTATCATTTTTCCCCTTACCTCAGTTTGTCCATTGGTAAAAGGAAAGAATGAATATTTGTAATCAAATAATGATTGCATGGAGATCTTTCAGTGAAAAGTACAGCCACAGTTAAAATGTATACCTGGGCTACACAGTTTATATGCATTTTCTCATATATTTTCCATAAGAATGGTAGGAAGAAAGTGATGCTATATCCTCTTTTTATCACTAAGGAAATTGAGGCTTAGAGAAATTAACAAATTTACTTAAAGGCATCAAAGTGAGTAATGCAGTCGGGGTTCAAATTTGACTGCAAAGACCACGCTTTCCACTAATTAGATTAGATTTTACCTAGTAGGATCCAGATGTCATAGTCCTATACATTGATCTCCAATGTCCAAAGTCCTCTGAAAACATATGCCTCAAAATTTTTTAGAAATTAGCATCAATGACAGTCAGTCAACAATATTTATAAACTATTCTTCCAGGAAGAAGAGAAAGGCATTTTACATTCCAGTTTCCCTTTCACCTTCTCAAATACTATCTATATTAATTGTGTTGCATTTATTCTGTTAAAAAGACTATGATTTCTTAAAAACCAAAGAAATTGGTGCCAATAGAGATCAAAGGATTTCCCTAATCAGTTACAAAGCGTTCTGACTGTTCATTCAATTAATTACTTTGGTGATGAGGGATACATGCTTATGCAGGTGTGATTCAATTATTTTGTTGAATTCTTAAGGTAAAACAATAACCAACTAATACTGCTCTGCTTTAGGAGTTAATCACCTGCCCCTTTTCCATTCTTGAAGTAAGCCATGTTGATGGAATTGGATGGTCTCAAAGATAATACCATAGGCCGAGTCATACAGTAAAAGGCACTTTCTCCAGGAACTAAGCAAGTGTGAATCTTTCTATCTTTAGCTTAGGAATTCATCTGAGAGTCTCTCACTCACCTTAGACTAAAGTCAGCTTCTGCATCCTCTATCTGTCCCATGCTTGACTCTCCTGTCTTACCTTTGTCATTCTTGCCTCGACACAAGTGAAATTCCCTGGGTTCACCTGCACTGGCTGAGCCTGGTGTGCTCTCAATTTGTTACCACTTTGGCATAAGATCTGTTAATCCTAGTGCATAAAAAAAATGTGAGCTACAGTTGATGTAATGGCACATGCTTGTAATTCCAGCACTCTGGGAAACTGAGGCAGGGGGATTTAGTTTGAACCTAGTCTGGGCAATTTAGCAACTTGTCAACACTCTATCACAAAATAAAAAATAAAAAGGACCAGGGATGTAGCTCAATGCCAGCGCTCTGAGTTCAAGCCCCAGTACTGACTTAAAAAAAAACTGTGAGCTGTACTAACTCAGTCACCCTGGCCAGCTGCCCATCGACTTCTTCTAAGGGCATTTTGTGGTCTCTAAGAATGATGTTATAAGCTGTCTAAATTGGGACTAAAGTCTTGGTGCACAGTTTTGCTCTGATATAGTTGCAGCAGAGTTCTTCCCTTATTCCCTTTCTGTCATTCTCCTGATAGTAAAGGAGTGTCTCTTGGGTTTCGTCTTAAAATTGTTTTACAGTTATTTAACTTACACTCACATCACATCACTGTTGACATCATAATGTGATTTGCATTGATCTGAGGCTGCCATCAGGATGAGCTCATAACAATGTCAAAATCTCTGTTGAGTAAATAAAGAATGTATTTGAATGTGGGGGATGATGGAGCATGGAAAAAATCACAGAAAGCAACCAGAAACAATGCAAGCTCAGTATGGAAATTTTGGACATCAAACATTTTTTTATAGAGAATACCAAAGGTCACTAGTCTCCCACATCAAATACGCAGACATTTTTTTAAACAAATCCATTTCACTCAGAGACTTGAAACAAGTCTAAAATATGTGATTTTGCAAAGAAGATTCTAAGATAATTTTATTTTTCAGAAATGAAGGAAGTGTTTGGGATGTTGGAGAAGTGGGGGAGAGTGAAGGGCACTTCAACCTCTCCAAAGTGGTTGATATTTGAACAACTGATCCTGAAGTGCATAATTCAAGAATCATACTCGTTTTCAAGCCTCAGATGTCACCAGTGGGGCAAAGCAGACTTGGAAAGGTGGCTTTATGCCTGTTTATGGAGAACTAGCAGCCCCTTTGTACTCAATTAAAACTAAGCGTAGCAACCTACACTTCACCCAAGATACAGCCTCCACATTTATCTTGGCAAGGATTCAACAAGGGAATGGGATTTGGTGGAATCAGCATGAAAATGATCCTTTGCCTGTACCATCCATTCTGAAGAAAGCGGGTGGAGATGAAGGTTTTCAGGCTAATTTCCCGCCGACCTTAACTGGAATAACTTGCTCTCTTTCACATCTGCAGCTGTGTCCTCCTTGGGGAGTTGTCCAACAAAATGTGATTTTAAACATCTGTCAGCTAAATCAGAGCTCCAAATTTAGCACTTGGGAACATCATGTGGATTTGCGATGCTCTCTGGAGAACACCAGCTCCATAAACCAAGCTCATAGGAGACAGCCGGGTGGTACTCCGGTTGGTAATTTCATCTATGACACATTTAATTTGGCTGTACATTTGTGAAAGTTATGTAGAGGAAAAGAGTGACCGTTTCCTTACAAAAAACTTCTAAATTGCTATAAGATCAATAGGGAGAAGGGAAATCTTTACACTGGGGTGCTAACTATATGCCTATCCAATCATTTGCTTGGTTTTATCTGAGTTTCCTAAAATTCTAGTCTTCACCTTAAGCTTTCTGTTCCAACTAAAACATCAATCCATTCTATGCATCCTGGAAGAAGAGAAGTTCTGCATAGTCATTATTTTTGTTGGTCACCTTAGAGATTTCAAATAGTATGTAATAATCACATGACTCCTTTGGATCTTTTGAGTGATGTTTGAAGAAATGTGCTGCTGTTAAGAAAAATGATGAGACCACATCTTTGCTGAGATAAATACCTGCATGATTGGCTAGGAATTCTGAATGCATAAGGCAGTGTGTAGCCAGTACTATCAACTCCTGAGGTCATGGTACCCTTGAAAGGAAACATGGGGAGAAATAGACTTGCAATATTTATCAATGGATTGATTTATCATAGTACACAAAGAATTGTGAATTTGCTCTTCTTTAGATTAGTAAAATATCAGCCTTCTACATCCATTTCTCTATTAAGCCTTCTCTGATTCCTCAGACAGAATTAGTTACCCCATCCTCTGAGCTACCAAAGTAGTCCATGTATGTCTCTGCTGTGGTACTAAGGTGTGGTGGTGTTAGAGAGTGTTTTCAAATGCCACTGTGCTCTCTAAGGAGGAAATCATAGTGTTTGATTTGTGCTGCATACTCAGGATTAGGATAGGCTCAGATGGTGGACAATTGACATTGTATTGATGGGAATCTATGCATGAGTGATAGCTAACAGCTTAAACTTCTTAAGATTATATCACCTCAAAGCAAGGAAAGGTGGTTCAGGCACATGGTCGATGACAAGAGAAAAACCTTGCAAATGTACCATGGGTAATTCACAAGCAGATTACACAAACATACCTATCAACAGAGAACTGACTCAACATAGGTGTCTCTTGCAGTTGGAGAAAGGGCAGACCTGTCATAGGTACCAAAGGCCAGGGGAAGATAGTCATGAGACAGGACATGGAGGATAGTACCATCTACATGGAATTCTTTAAGGGGGCTGAGGGGGTCCAGGCTTTTCTCTCAAATGTCTTCTTACTGTCATTCTCAGTGGTTGATACTTTCTCTTGAGAAGCACGATGATTCTTCCCTCCATTCACCTCACTTCTGCAATGACACATTTACCTTGGAGGCCACTTTAGGGTATAATTAAAATAATAGACTATAGCATGTCAAGATTCAATTTTCAGACTACTGAGGTGAGTTATCCTAAGAATGTTATTAATCTTTGAGTTAGCCTTTAGGGTTGAAGGAATTAAATGCAAGTGTGAAAAGTATCTGACACACAACAAATGTTCAATATAGTCAAAATTATCATCATCACCATAATTAGTGTGTGCTCTTGTTTGCAAGTGATAGATATGAAACAAAGGTGGCCTTAGTGAAAAATATAGGTGTGTCTCACAGAAACCAAGAGCAGGAGTGTATCTGGGCCTCAGGGACATTCCATCACTTCTGTCCCTTCCTGCTCATCTGCTTCATGTTCTCCTTCAGCTGCTTTTTGTCTCAGGTTCACATCATCTTTCCAGAAAATTTATCTCCCAGCTCCTAACCTGCCACGTTACAAGTCTGACTACCCAGAAAGAGACTGTCACTTTTCCTGTCTTCAGTGTCACATTTCTAGGGGAAAGACTCAGATTTACCTAGCATTAGTGCCACTTCTGTTTACCAGCTGGTGGAGGTTAGGAATATGTAGAGGCAGGGACCAGGTGACACTATGGCCCCCAGGTGACACCAGATGTAGAGGCAGTTGGAAGTGTTGGAGAGACATTATCACAAGATGGGCAGATACTGCAAAAGTTACCTCCAAACTACTATGATCATGAAAACAGGACATTTAAAAATGTGAACAAATGTCTAAAAGTCCTTCTTAATGAAAAATAGATATAGATACAGATACCTCACGATCATAAACAACACTTAAAAAGGTAAAGATTTATAGGGAACACTAATAAATTGTTTTATACACAAAGATTATTTTATCATATGTTTTACGATTTTTTTAATGCCCTCTGGTTTAATAACAAAACTCTGTTGAATGTGGAAAACTCCTACGAGGATTAATAACCCTTGAGCCCTTGCCACCTAACACCTTAGTAAGGATTAGTCGACAACTGGCTGAGAGCCAGGCCCCAGGGGGACAGACCCAGGCCAGGAGTGGGAGGGTGGGGAATGGGAAGTGCCAAGGGCACTGGAGGCCAAGCTCCTTGCTCTTCTCAATGTGTAGACTGCACCGAGGCCCTCACTTCTTGAAGAGGCAGAAATCTGGCTCTGAATTCTGAAGCCGCCATCGTATTTTTACAAAACGTCAGTAAATTCCAGGCTGGAGACAAGGCAGCTACTAGAAAACTCCTTTGGTAATAAAAAGGGCACTGGGAACATTGTTAAAAGGCACCGCATGTTTTCAGGGCAAGACCGGTGCCAATTTCTAAAGGCCCTACAGACATCTTATAGAAATGTTTCTATGGAAACAAATAATCCCACGCCCACTCCAGCAGCCTCTGAGCCCATCTGGCACTGGATCCCCAGTTCCCACCCCTGGGCCCAGTGAGGATAACCCGGGAAAAGTCTTTCCATTTTGTCTTTGGCATCCAGCTCCTTCTGGTCTGAATGTCAATGTGCTGCTTCTTCTAATGTTTCCCTCAGGGGTTGGGTAGGACAGATGGCCACTGTCATGTTAAAGCCAAGATGTATGAAGCAACTTTGTGAGCACTGTGAGAGCTTAACTCCTACCCCAGAGACAGGACCCCTGGAACTCTGGCCTGGATGGGGACCGAGGTTCTGAAATGAGTGGGTAAATCATGTCTACAGCTCTGCCTGCAGAGCAGGCACAGTGTTTTTGAAATTACTCAAGTTGGCTGCCCTAAAACATTGCCCAAATGTTCCCTTAAATATTGCTTTTATCTTCAGCAAAGACATCTATGACCGAAGCTCCAGAAAAATTTTCTTCAACCTAGGGGCTTTGAGTCTTCAATGCCCAGGCATTAAGTGATCCCAAGTTCTCCTCCTGGCACCATTCCTTTCGGCTCCCATGACAAGTGCCTGAAGAGAAACCCTCAGTATCACCAAACTGTGCATTCAGCAGTGCTTATCCATAACCCAGGCCTCTGTGTGCTACTGAGGATAGACCTACAAAATTATGTGACACATTTATAAAATGACCATACATTCATTAAAGTAGTCCATTTAAAAATTACCACAAACTTAGTGGTTTTAATCAAATTGTATTATCTTACAGGAATAGAGGTTAAAAATTTGAAATTGGTCTCACTAGGCTAACATTAAGATGTCAGTAGACTTGTGTGACTTCCTAGAGACTCCAGGTGAGAGTCTGTTGATTTATTTTTCCTGGTTTCCAGAGGATGCCTGCATTCCTTGCCTGGTGGCCTCTTCCATCTGCAAAGCCAGCCATGACAGGTTGAGTTTCCAATAACATCATCCAAATACTGACTTTTCTGCCACTTCTTTGACATTGAAAGGATCCCTCTGATTATCTTGGCCCACATTAGTAGTTAGGATAATTTTAAGGTCAACTGACTGGTAACCTTAATTCCACATGCAACTCTAATGTCTCTTTGCCAAGTGGTGTAACACATTCTCAAATTCTGGGAATTAGAATATGGACATCTTTGGGGAAGACATTAATTTACCTATGTCAAGCACTCATTCTGTACCAATTTTTAACACATTTCACAGAATACTCACCACAACCCTATGAAGCAGGTGCTTTTATTATTCCAATTTTATACCTGAGGAGATTAGGACTCAGAGACCCTACAGTAAATGACAGACCAGGAACTCACTACCAGGCCTATGTGGCTCTGCTAGCCAATTCTACAAAGTCACCATGTTCTTCCCCACCTAAAGGCCTTTGTATATGCTGTTCCCTGTGCTCAGAACCCATTTTCCCCTTCATCTGACTGTACTCTTCTCATTTGTCAAATCCTTACTTACCTGTCACTTCCCTGGGGAAGACTTCTCTGATATTACAGATGAGGCTAGGTATCTCTGTTGCATGTAATAATAATTATGCTTGATAATTTGTTGCATTTCTCTCTTTTGCAGAATAAAACCTCCTGTCCTTATAAAAGCCCCATGCAAAATAAAATGCAGTCATGCCCTGAACAACCTCATCTCTTGCTTTGTGCTTTCTCCCTACCTCTGCCCACACTCACTTTCTTCCAGCTCCTTGAACTAACTATGTACCTTCCCACCTCAGGACTTTTGCACACATCTTTTCTTGAATGTGGTTTTTCCAATGCTTTGCTTTGTTAATTCCCCACTCTGCAAGCTCCAGTTTACACAGTCACTCAAGAGTAAGGCAGCCCCCACATGATACCTTCTTGTGCATGGTGTATTTCATTATGGGGCTTATCATACAGTCATGATTATAATTATACAGTTTTTTGCATGTTTAATATCATCTTTGTCACTGTACCAAAATTCCAGGGCTTTGTTCTATGTCGTGTAACATTTCTGTGGATACTTGTAAAATTAGTTAAATTATAGTATTTGGGCCTGCTCTTGCTGAGTGTTTGAGGACATGGGAAACTAGCAAATAGATTCTATTTAGAGATCCTGGAAAATTGGGATGTGTTATTACTTTTAATGTTCATTATACCTCTCTTCTCCCTTCTATCGTGTACAATCTACCCTTAATGAGTGAGGTTGGTCAAAATCAGAGACCCTAACTAAACCACCCAATGCATAACACAAAGGGTACAAGTAAGCCTATGCTTTAGTAACCAGCTCTTGTTTCTTGTTGCAGAAGGCTGGCACTAATGAGCCCAGCCTGAAAAACAAAGAAATTGAGAAGATTAGTGTAAACTGGTGAGTTATAATCTTCATTGTGCATCAGAATCCTTGGCAAGCTTTATCTGTGCTTCATCTTAAGAGATTCCCGGTAAGTAGCTCCAGAGTGAGGTCAGGGAATTTGTATTTCAAGCAAGCTCTTGCTAGAAGGTTGCATGCTAACATTACTGGTGTTTGGACCATATTTTGAATAGCAGTGGTGAGTGGTTCTCAAATTTTAGTCATTATTTCCTGGAGTCCACAGTTGATGAAATAGCATGGATCCTGGAACTCTTTATTTTTCACCAGTTCCCACTGAAGTTTCGGAGGTGCTTGCTCTCAACCTTCATTGAAACCCCCTAGGGAGTTTTTTAAACTACTAATTCCTGTGTATCATCCCTAGAGACCTGAATTGGATTCGTCTGTAGCACAACCTGAGCAAAAAGTTTAAACTCCCTCAAAGATTTGAAGGCACAGGAAAGCTTCAGGACTACTGCCCTAGAGCAGTGATTCTCAAATTTTAATGGCATCAGTACAACCTGGAAGGCATTTCAAGCCACAGAGTGCTAGGATGCAGTATCAGTTCCTGATTCAGTCCGTCGGGGCTGGAGCCTTAGAATCTGCATTCCTAACAAGTATCCAGGAGTTGCTGATATCACTGATCCTAAAACCACACTTTAAGAGCTACTAATTCAGGTGAGGAGAACAAGGTAGTTTGACTGGGTCAGCGTTTCTGAGATTTGAAAGTTTATATAAATCACTGAGGAATTTGTTATAATACATGTTCTGTTTGTGGCAGGGACTGGGGGAGGGAGGAGGTAGCAGTTGCAAGAATCTACAGTTCTAACTCTCAGCTGATGCCGTTGCTGCTGGTTCTCAGATTATACTCAATCACTAAATAGCAAGCCCCGGACTAGTCCTGGTACAGGATGAGCTCCAAGCCAAGCAACCTTTCTACCGTTGCTTACTTTGGTCATGCAACAGGCAAATTTACCCCATAGTATACCCCAAAGTATTTATTGTTTATTGACTGTTCCTTTGCATAGAATTGTTCTTGTGCAATATATATTTCACGCAGTAACTTAGAGGATAAAGAGGTGACACATAATACAATTTAGGGCTTTCTATGTCCTTGACCAAAAACTGTCTTCAATTCACCATAATATGCAATAAAACAATATATTTATATGCTTACTCTACTTGCTTCCAATATCCTAGTCATGAGAGAGAGTGGGAAGAAAAAGGAAGGAACAGGATGAATGGAAGAAAAAAATGACATATAAATATGATAAATCTATTATATTACCCACATTACACACTGGATGTGTTAAGAAGCAAAACAAAACCCTGAATTCAGAGCAATTGCTGAAAATCATGCATCCCTGATTCTATGGCAGTATTTCTGGTGGGGAAAACAGAAGTAGTGAAGGATGGATTTGAGCAGGTCCTGTGTGCATATTTATGGAGCAGCACATCATCAAACAACACTTCACAGGTTCTAAGCTGGCAAACTGGAGGGCTTTGAAGAGAAATAATGAGCTGAGAGGTTCATGACATGCTATTAAAAAGTTTGTGATTGGATTTGGAAAATCAGATGGGTCTCCAAGGTAAAGAGATCATTTTGGAACCATAGCACATGAATATTTTTGAGCCCCAGAGCAGATATTTATAAGAGTTGTTTTTGTCTCAAATCCAGGTTCTGACCGATGTGTAGCAAGGAAGCCACTTTGCACAGCAGACCTGCAGCCCTGGAATATCCATGATGTCACCTTTTTCTACTGATCTGCCTACCACTGCACAGAGGCACGCTATTAGCTCTGTGATGTTTTAGCTTAATTCTCCCACATGTGGACTGCAATTCCAGCCAAAACAAAGTCAGCAGGAGATTTCACAGCCACTGAATTGCTCAAGGTGTTTCAGGCTCCATGACATGGGGAGATCAGGTCGGGATGAAAGCATTATGAGCAGAAAGACAAACAGAAAGAAAAGGCACTGGAGTGGTGGGATTTGGGGTTTGCCTGGTGTGCAAAGCTTTCAGTTTTCCAATCTGTAATTTGATGCTCTGGTTTGCCTTGGAGATTTGCAGTGTTTTTCTGGCATATGTGATGGAAGAAAGCACCCTATTCCATTCCGGGTGGTGAACCAGGGAGACCTCATTAAATTACAAAGGAGAATTTTAGGATATGAGATCATGAAAAAGAATAGAATTTGAAAAGGGAAAAGAATAGAATTATAAAAGGAAAAAAAAGTGTGCACATGCACACACACACACAGTAAGTAACACTTAACTAGGCCAGCACAGGATGAATTTGTGATGAAGCCATTTTTTTTCCACTGCAGATAACTCTAATCCTTTGGATCCCAGAGTCCTGCACACATGCACGGACACAAACACATGCGCACACACATGCACACACACCATGAAAAGAAAGGTCTACAGCTGCCACCACAAAGCCAGGATGCACCACAGGCTGAATCAGGAAGGTCTAATGACACTCAGTGCTGTGATCCTGACCTCGTAGTGCATGATCACAAAGCTATTCACTCAAGATCATTCTATTAGCTCTCTTCTTCCCACCACCCGCTTAACATAACCCTCAGCCCCAGGCCTTTAGAATTGAAAGAACAATAGGGCTGAGTAATCTCATCATGAGACTATTTATGATTATTAGGGGAAAGGAAGTGGGGATTAAAGTGCTGTGCTAATTAAAAGTAACAACTCTTGCTGCTTCTCCTGCATTCTTCACAAAAGTCACATGGATGACGGTACATTTTTGAGTCTGTCCCAGCCAAACTCTGCGATGGAAAAGTATTTGTTTTGTATGGGCAGAGCTGTTCTTTTTTTCTTCTTTCTCTCTCTCCACTGTGGGAAAATGAACTTCTTTTCAGTCACCCCTGACATCTGACCACTCAACTGATCACGAGGACACTGTGGTAAGCCACAGCTCAACTTGAAATTATCTCTTAGGCATAGTTCCTGTACTTTGGATGGCACCATCTCTAGCTCTCAGCTTGACTTTCCTCTACTGAGATTCCATTTTCCCTTTCCTTCTCTACTCAGAGTGAGTGGTCTTATGCTTATCTTCGGATTGGGCTTGTGCTCAAAACAAGCTAAGCACAAAAATGACACCCATTTTCCGAGCCAAAGCCTCAAAAGTGGCCAGTTTATATGTGGTGTCCTCCTAAAAAGAAAGGAAAAAGAGCATGGCATGAAATCTTTAAAATTCTATAGAGGAGGTGGGGGAGCCAACTCTCCTGATTAATCTCAGGATGATTCAGCAGGGTTTATACATATTCCTTCTGTTTGAATCATCTCGTTTTTTGTAGCTGTTTTACACCTCCAGGATCCTGCCATCTGCCCACTCTAAAGAAACACAGTAAAGCATTCCAAAAACAATGGCTGGGAGGAAAAAATTGCGATCAAACTCAAAAGATCGACTTTTCTTCACCTTTTTAGCTATTAGTGCTCTTCCTGGAGAGAAGACAGTGTGGTGTAGTCCAGAGGTTCTTACCGTGGTGGGTTCACTTTGTAATAACCCGTTCCTCTTGCGCCCTGTCATGCCATCGGGCTGACGAGAGAGAACTTGGTGTTCAGATCTGGCTGCCCTCTTGGCTGAGGAAGGAGGAGGAGGGGGGTAGGCGGCGCCCTGGGCAGTTCTGTCCTACTCAGATCTGGTGTGTGTCACTGGAATATAGGTCAGCATTTGCTGGACACCTCACAGCAGGCTGGAAGCATGTGGACCCTAGTC
>RJWT010031116.1:0-14485 GCA_004365215.1 Cuniculus paca | reverse complement strand
GCATGTGCCACCATGCCCGGCAATACATGTCATTTATAATCATCAATGTTAATGGCCTTAGTTCACCAATCAAAAGAAACAGACTAGAATGGATCAACAAGCAAGATCCAACAATATGCTTCATATAAGAAACATTTAATTCAAAAAGAAATTCAGACTGAAAGTCAAAAGATGAAAAACAATACTCCATGTAACAGGAACCCACAAAAAAGCATGTACCTATTCTGTTAGCAGACAGAATGGATTTCAAGCCAAGACTGATTAAGAGAGACAAGAAAGTCACTACATCCTTGTGAAAGGAACAGTCCAAGATGAAGAGATAATAATCATAAGTATACGTGCACCAAAGACCAGTGCACCTAACTGTATAAGACAAATGTTAATGGACATGAAAAATCACATAAGCACTAAAACATTTGTAATGGGGGACCTCAATATCCCACTGCCACAAATAGATCAACTAGACAAAAAAAAAATCAATGAAGAACTATCAGAACTGAACCAAACTTTTACTTAGTAGAAAATGGACTTAGGAGATCTCTACAGTGTTCTACTCCACAACATCAGAGTACACATTGTTCTAAGTTGTGCATGGGTGATTCTCCAAAATAGACCACATACTAGCTCATAGAACATGCTTAAGCAAATGCAAAGGAATTGAAATTATCCTGTGCATATTATCAGATCATAATGCAATGAAATTGGAAATCAATGCAAAATAAATCACAAAAATAACATAAACATATGAAAATTAAATTATACCCTCCTGAATAACCAATGGATCACAGATGAAATTTATGAAGAAAAAGAAATTTAGGAAGTTAGACAGTTCCTACATTTAAATGATAATGCCAGTACAACAAACAGGAACTTACGAGATGCAATAATAGCAGTCCTATGAAAGAATTTTATAGTGGTGAACTCTCACCTCAGGGAAATGGAGTGAGATCACATTAACAATGTTAAACCTCAAGCTTCTAGAAAAAGAAGAGCAAGTCAAGCCCAAAGCTCATATGAGGGAGGAAATTAAAATGATCAAAGCAGAAGTTTATGCAGTGGAGACTAAGAAAACAACAAAGAATCGATGAATTGAAGACTTGATTCTTTGAAGGGTAAATCAAATTGACAAACCATTAGGCAACCTTATCAAAAAAAGAAAACACTGATGTCCATGCTATTAGGAATGAAAAGGATGAAATCACAGCAGATCCTTCAGAAACCCAGATCATCAACACCTACTTTGAGAACCTGTATTCTAATAAGATGGAAAACACAGAAGAAATAGATTCCTAGATACATATGAATTACCAAAGCTGAATCAAAAAGATACAAAAATTCTAAATAAGCCAGTATCACTCAGTGAAATTGAAAATGTAATTGAAAACCTACCAACAAAGGAAAGCCCAGCCTCAGACAGATTCACTTTTAAATTTTACAAGAAATTTAGAAGACCTAATGCTGCTACTTCTCAAACTCTTTAATGAAATTGAAAGGGAAGTAATACTCCCAAATTCATACCTGGAAGCAATCATTAGCCTAATACCAAAATCAGAAAAGGATTTAATAACAACAACAAAAACATAGACCAGTCTCCCAAATGAACATAGATGCCAAACTCCTAAATAAAATACTGGCAAACAGAATGCAGCAAATCATCAAGAAGATTATACACCATGACCACGTATGCAGGAATGGTTCAACATATGCAAATCAGTAAATGTAATACACTATATTAACAGACTAAGAACAAAAACCTTATGATCATCTCAGTAGAAGCAGAAAAAGTGTTTGACAATATCCAACATCCATTCATGAAAAAAACCCTACAAAAAACTGGAATAGATGGTCTTTATCTCAATCTGATGAAAGCCATCTGTGACAAACCAACAGTCACATCATATATATGGACAAACACTGAAAACTTTCACTCTAAAATCAGGAATAAGACAAGGATGTCCACTATTACTACTCCTATTTAATACAGTTCTGGGAACATTAGTAGTTAGACAAGAGAGCAGTTAGACAAGAGGAGAAAATAAAAGAGAAAAGAATATAAAAGGAAGAAGTTAAGTTACCATTATTCACAGATGACATGATACTCTACATAGAAGACCCCAAAAGTCCATCAAAAGTCTTCTAGATTTAATAACCAATTTCCATGGAGTGGCTGAATACAAAGTCAACACTCAAAAAATCAATAGCCTTCCAGTATATGAATAACAAACTCACTGAGAAATTAGGGAAATGACACCTTTCACAATAGCATTCCCAAAAATGTAATACCTACGAATCAATCTCACAAAGGACGTGAAAGACCTCTACACTGAAAACTACAGTATTATGGAAAAGAATACTGAAGAGGGTATCAAAAAATGGAGATATTCCTTGCTTTTGGATAGGAAGACCCAATATAATGAAAATGGCCATACTTCCAAAATTCTTATACAGATTTAATGCAATCCCAATCAAAATTTCAACAGCATATCACAGAATTAGAGAAAAAAATCCTGAAGTTAACTTGGAACCAGAAGAGACCTAGAATAGTGTTGTAGTCAGGATTTTCCAGGGAAACAATAAAATACAGGACACAATCCATAAAATTTTCACTCAGAGAGTGAAATGCAAAAGAGTGCAGGAGATCTGTCCACACACTAGAGACCTGAAGAAGCCAGCTGAGACTGGATCCCATGACAGTGTCCTGTACAAGTCCAACTGAAGGCTTAGAACCCATGGCAATGCCCCCACAAGTCCATCTGGAGGCCTACAGCCCACTAAAATGACTCATGCAAGCCTATTTCAAGGATCTCTGCTAGGAAGGCCCAAAGGTCAGTGGTGGATACTAGAATGTCTGTTCCAGCAGGATGAAGGATCTGTGCCAGCAGGCTGAGGGATTTACACTGGAGTCAGGAAGTGACACAGTAAGGACCAGAGCACCTCCAAAGTGAACTGCAGCCATCTTCAGTTACAACAAGGACCCAACCTCCTCCAACAATGAAAACAGTCAAGTTCATATCAGGAAACCAGCACAACATGCTTCTCCAGGAGAATCAATGCCACCTCTTCCTCTCCAGGTCTCCTTTATATGTTATTGGCAAGAACCCTCAGGTGGGCCATCCACATCCAGCACCACACTGATTCAGTTCAGCTGCAAATTGCAAGTTGATAATCCACCACAAATAGTAAAAGCAATTCTGGGCAACAAAGGCAAGGTCAGGGACCTCACAATTCCTGACTTGAAATTATACTGCAATGCTACTATGATAAAAACAGCATGGTGCTGACAAAAATACAGACCCAAGGATCAATGGAACAGATTAGAAGATGCAGAAATAACTCTAGACATACTCAGCCACCTTATTTTTGACAAAGGAGCCAACCACCTTCACTAGAAAAAAGATACCTCTTTAATGATGCTGGAAAAACTGGCTTTCCACATGCTGAAGATTAAAACTAGATCCATGTCTCTCACCATGCACTAAACTAAAATTAAAATGGATCAAAGATCTAAATATTAAAACAGTAAATCTGCTGGAAGATAGAATAGATAGAACTCTTGAAGATGTTGGTGTAAGCAGACTTTATGAACAAAACCCCAATCACAAAGAATCTGTCACAAAGAATCAACACGGGAATCTCATTTTATTAAAGAGCTTTTGCACAACAAAAGAAACCACCAACAGTGAAGACAGAATGCACAATGTGGGAAAAAATGTTTGCCAGCTGTTCCCCAGACAATGGATTTATATATAGAATATATAAAGAACTCAAAAAAATCAGTCCCTCCCAAATTTAAAAGACCCAATCCAAAAATGGGAATCTGAAATGAATTAGAGACTTCTCAGATGAAGAAGTAGAAATGGCAAATAAATACATGAAAAAAATGTTCATATCATTCAAGAGATGCAAATTAATGCTAAGATTCCATCTTACTCCAGCAGGAGTGGCTATTATCAAGAAATCATCCATTTACAAATGATGGCAGGACTGGGGAGCAGGGAGAAACCCATTGTTGGTGGAAACAACCACTGGTGCAACCACTGTGGAGATCGGTGTGAAGACTCCTTAAGAAAACTAAAACTAAAGGTTCCATTCAACCCAACTAGTACCCTTCTTGGTATCTTTCAGAAAGAGTTAAAAGCATCGTACCACAATGATATAGGCACACCCATGTTTATAGCAGCACAGTTTGTAATAACTAAATCTTGGAAATAGCCCAAATGCCCATCAACTGATGAATGGATAAATGGAGTACTACTCTGCCATAAGAATGGATAAACGAGACTTTTCTAGCTAAATGGATGCACCTTGAGAACATACCCTTACGTATAATAAATCATACATGCATGTTTAAATACTGCATTGTTTCTCTGGTGTGAGAACCAAAAGGATAAACAAATAGACATTGGGAAACAGGAAGAAAATGGTCAAATGAGAAGAAGAACAAAGTGGGTGGGGTAAAGGTAAAAAGAGACAAGAAAGAAAGAATAGAAGGAAAAAAATAGAAATAAAGCTTTTGAAAATAAGGAAGGGCAGAGAGGTTGGAGGGAGGAAAGGGGAATGGGAAAAAATGGAATAAGATACATCATGTCCAAGTAGAAATTCCATGTGATGAATGTCATTGTTTTTTAAATGTACCAGTGAAATAAAATGAAAAAAAAAATCCACAGTGAACACTATATTAAAATGGTAAAAATTACCACTTGATAAATACCACACGACAAGTACTGTTGCTCTGATTTTATAGACAGCACAGCGATCAAACCTACCAGCTTACCCCACTGGGCTTGGTCTGCTGGGGCCTGCATCTTAATGATGTTGCCGTTTGACTAATAAGAGGTTGGTATTTTTGTTTCATTTTGTTTTTTCCTTTTGTGGTACTGGTGATTGACCCCAGGTCCTTCACACTGACTACATTATAGCCTTATTTATTTATTTATTTATTTATTTAGAGACAAAAATCTCACTAAGTTGTCCAAGTGGGACTCAATCTTGAGATCCTCCTGTCTCTGCCTCCCAAGTGCTAGGGTTTGAAGTTTGGACTGCCATGTCCTAGCTACAATAACGTGTTATTGAACAGAGTGTACCTGGCCTTGAGTGCTGATAGTGAAAAGTGCTCACCTCTGTGGGCAGACCCCATGTGCTCACCTTTCAACGTCTGTTCTCACCTCCCTTCCCCAGCAAGCAAGGCTTAGCACTTGAATGTTCCATGCAGTCTCTGCTGAGGAAGAGTCCAGGGAGCTTCTTAGGCTCTGGATTACAGGAAATGGAATTCCCCAAGGACCTCAGCAAGCAGCAGCTCCTTCAGAGCAAGTCTCTCACCTCCTCCATTTACCTTGAGCACAAAAGTTGTGCCTTCTACAGACAAAGATGCTGTTTCAGGTTCTCTCTCTCTCTCTCTCTCTCTCTCTCTCTCTCTCTCTCTCTCTGTCTCTCTGTCTCTCTCTCTTCCCCCTTTCGGGTCTTTCTTGAAACAAGGAGAGAACTATAAAGGCCCCTGCAAATTCTGGCCAGCCCTCTAAGAATTTAAATCCACATGGGCACAATAGCTGAGGACTGTGGCGCTCAGAAAAAGCTGAGGGATATAATGCCAGAAAATTGTGATTAAAAAAAATGAAGATCAGCCGGGCATGGTGGTGCATGCCTGTAATCCCCAGTACTTGGGAGGCTGAAGCAGAAGGATGGTGGCAAGTTCAAGACCAGCTGGCCTACAAAGTGAGCTCAAGACCAGCCTGAACTGCATAGCGAGACCCTGTCTCAAAAATAATAATAATAATAATAATAAAATAAAGATCAATTTGAGCACTAGCTTGAGGAAAGAAAAACTATGGCAATTCATTCATTTTACTTTGTGTTTGGCAAAATGTTGGCTGGCACTGTTGGGTACCCACCAACTCAGACTAAGCAGAGCAATGGTCAAGTGTTGATTTGGTGTCCTTAGCCAAAATTTCTGACAAAGTTCTTTGATAATATTCTGTGCTGTGCTTGTGACATTTGCAGATTTCTTTGATGCTCCTAAGGGTCTGTCCTGAATTCATTAATGATCGATTATTGGCTTTTCGGTAGTGTGTGTGTGTGTGTGTGTGTGTGTGTGTGTGTGTGTGTGTACGCGCGCACGTGCCTTGACCTGAGCCTTATTCACCAGTGACCTCCCCACATCCCTTTTAGCTTTATGAAATCCTGCATTGTTAGGTGGCTTGTAGTTTCATGAAATAAAAGTGCAGTATGTCTGGTTGCACAGGTGGGAAGATTTTGAGTAGGGCCTTGGTTTATAACCTGTCCATTCATTAATATTTCCTCTTATTAAGAAATGCTTTCTTTTTGTACGGCTGAGATCCTCTCATCTGAGCATTTTGGAAGAAAGCTTAAGATTATGTCATATAAACCATTATTTCATGTTGTTAAAAATGTTCCCTAAACCACTGCTGTGTTGTACAGAGACCTACCAGGTTTCTCTAGCTTTTTTGCCATTACTGGTCAACCATCTCTACTTGTTCTCTGTAATTAAAAACAAAACAAAACAAAAATACTACCACGGACTGCTTTGTGCATAAATAAGCTTAAATCTTAAAGATGCTTGCACATTTTTATGGAATGAATGCCTGAAGTTTTAAGGCCACATACCTAACTGTTGTGTTTTGTTGAAGAGATTCAGTGTTCTGTTTGGAGCTCTTGACCTTGGGTCAGGTATTTATTGTCATATTCATCTTTTTTATTTTTTAGTGTTTATTTTCCTTGTTCTCTCCATTTGGAAACTAGGGGCCTAGAAGTGAATAAATATCAGCCTTTCCCTCAAGAGGCTCAGAGCCTAGGAGGGAAGTCAGGGAAAGAACAGAGAGTCAGCACAAGGTGGAAGTCACGAAGTGGGACTTCATGTCTCTTTAAAGATCTTTTTTAATATTTAGATTTCTCTTCTCCATGAACCACATGGAGTTTAAAGATCAACATCTGAAGATCTCCAAGTTGTTTGCTAGCTACCTTTTGACAGGGGTGTGCAGTTCCTCCCAAAGTATGTAATGCTGACACCTGTGACCCTGGACGACTGCAGTACCAGTGACATCTTATTATTTCATACCTTCTTCCTTTCTTATTTTACCACTGGCTGTATTGACCTCATAGCTACGTCTTCATGAAACCATGTGGCTGTGTCTTCACAAAATAGGTCCCTCCAATATCTGCTCTCAGGCAAGTAAAATTGATTTACTTCACCAGATCTGGGAGTAACCTACTCTATGCCAAGGCCATGTACCTACCCATGGCAAAGACTGTTTTAAGAGAAAGAAAACCTTTTTTGTCTGATTACTCCATCAACACAGTGAGGTGTTGTGATTTAATGCCCATTTCCGGTCTGCTGGCCAGGGCTGTGAAGTGGCCCTCACCAACCTTGTTGAGCTCAGTGCTGACCTCCTGGCCTAGTCTCTGGCCAGGCCTTTAGATAAAGCTAAACACCTGTGGTACAAAAAGGACTTTAGGTACAATTGTAATATTTCTTTTATAAAAGCATTTAAAGTAGCTCTTAATATACGTTATATGTGGGTGATGCCAATATGAATATTACATTTTTTTTTACTCATCTGTATCTTTTAAATTAAAAAAAGAGAGAGAGAATACTAAAAATTCCTATCATGGTCTGGCAAACTATGTCTGTAAAGAGCCAGGTAATGAAGATCTTAGGCACTATGGGCCAAAAGGCAACAATGAGGATATTACTTAGGGGTTTAGGTAAACCTTTGTGTGGTTATGTAGAAACGTAGAAAATGTTCTTACAGCTGGAAGACCCCTGCTCTATTCCTTATGGTCAGTCACCATTGATGCTGTATTTAAGGATATTTGTTACCAAGCCGTCAATTCTCTTCCAAAAATTAAGCACAGATCATATTCCATGCTTAGTCTCTTCTAGCTACAAGGGAAAGGCCAACATCTAAACGAGAGAGAGGAAGAGCTTTTCTCTTTGTTTTCAGTTGACATGTTAGGATATTTTGATAATACATACTCTGCCTGCAATATGTGTCAATTGTCTCTCACTTCCAGATGGTCTCTGCTTCGTTGTACAGATGTGACCTGAGATGACAGAGCCTCTTGCCCTCTCAATCCCTCCCTGCTTTGATGAAGTCCTTCCTGGCACTGCCTTTGCATCAGTGCCCTGTCATGTTGAATGCAGGGAAAGTGGTTTCATAGGTGGTAGAATGCAAGGCGTCAATCAATTTTATTGACAAATCAATATTTCCTGGAGTCTTACCCAACAGAGAAAC
The DNA here is from genome assembly GCA_004365215.1 of Cuniculus paca. NCBI lineage: Eukaryota > Metazoa > Chordata > Mammalia > Rodentia > Cuniculidae > Cuniculus > Cuniculus paca. The sequence goes on along the minus strand of RJWT010031116.1, from coordinate 6,236 downwards.
TTCCTGGGCCTTCTTGGGTAACATGTGAACCCTATTAGTTTATAAGAGCATCCAAAGTCTTGACTTACATAGTGTTAAAAAATGGACTATTGGTCACCCCAAAAGGTGAGTTACTTTTTTTTTTTTGGTCTTTTTGAGACAGGGTCTCGCTATGCATTTCAGATTGGCCTTAGGCTCAATTTGTAGCCCACCTTGCAATGATCCTCCTGCCTTAGCCTCCCAAGTGCTGGCATTACAGGAGTGTGCCACCACATCCGGCTCGAGAGTTACTATTCTGTCAAGTGTAGGAGACTTTTTAACATGTTCATGAAGGGGCTGTAATTCGTATGTCTCAGTGCCGTCCATGTGCCTCTGAATCAGCTGCATGCATGACTGTCCCTTTGGGCAGTACTAGTGGCACAGTGGAACAGTCATGCATGTACTACCAGTGGTTGAAGCCAACAGGAATGTGTTCAGGAAATCAGGAGTCCCCCAGCAGTTTGCTCCCACACCTGTGTACCTGGTCCTGAGTCCCAAGGCCCTTGGTGGCCCTTCAGTGGCTGTGGAAGGACAATTGCCCCAGCTGCCTTGACTGTTTGAAGGGATGAAGCTGCTACCTTCAGCGCAGTACTCTTCTCAGAACAGAATCAGAGAAAAAGGAAGGGCATGGATACTGGGAGGCAATCCGCACTGGCTCCCCTGGCTAGAAAGGAAAATGCCCAATACTTCAGACATGCCTTTGGGTCTGTCCTAGAGTGGGATAGTGAGCCTGTGCCAGGGTTCAGTCATATTACCTCTGAAACTCACAGCAGCTCTTAGAGGGAACTGTTGCCAGCCCCTCTTAGAAATTGAGGAAACAGATGTTCAGGAAACTGGTCATTTGGCATTTAAGTAACAGACGAGATTTAAAATCATTGCTCATCTCACTATCTCTGACTTTCATCCTCTTTTTAGTAACATCAAGTCTCCTTTTAGGATCCCAGCAGTTCTTTTGTAAAATCAGAGAATAGTGGAATTCTACTGGTTCTGTGATCATGTTACCAAAAGGGGAGATTGGGTCCACTCCATGAGACATACTGAAATGGCCTGAAGCTAGATGTGTTCACCCACTGTCCGCTGTCTCTCTGCCCATCTATCTATGTATCTGTTCATTTATCCTGTTGCCATCTAGGGAGCCCTGGAATCCTGCAGCCCTGCTCTGTGTTGTTCATCCTAGGAGTGAGGATTCAGTTGAATAGACTTGGTCTCTGCCCTTTGGGACCTCACAGACTAGTAGGGCCCATGAGTGGCAACCAGAAATCACAGGACAGAAGTAGAGGAATGTGCAAGGACCAGGAGAAGAGAGAATCCACTCAAAGCTTTGTTACCAACAGAGGAAAGGAATGAGCAGAGCCTGAAGGGTAAAGAAGAGTTCATCAAGGAGACAAGGGCGAAAAAAGACATTTGAAACATAGGACACAACATGGGCAGAGGTCAGAGTCACAAAACAGCCCAGCACATATTGGAGCTGACATTGATATTTCTTAGTGACTGGAGTAGGCTCATGTGGAGATGTGTATGGTGACAGGGGCCAGAAAGGTGGCCTTGTTCACTCTGCCATGATACATTTTTCTCCTTTTTCCATCCTAACAGCATTGGTTTTGTTAGAACACCAGCATGACAGGCTGAAAATACTCCCTCCACCCACCCTCCAAAGTACAGCCTTGTGACCTTGTTCTGGAATTTAGCAAATGAGGCTTCCAGGAAGACTTATTGTTGGCCCTTTCCTCTTTATTCCTGCTTGGAACTTGGGTACAATGCCTAGAAACCTTGCAACCATCTTGCAGTCTTGAGGGCAACACAACAGAAGGATAGAAAGTGCCTGGATCCTTAATGAAATCCTTGAGCAGCCGCACCCATGGTTTGCCTGCCTCCTTTCTTTTTATGGGATTGCCAAATCATAGATAAAACACAAGTTTGTACCCCCTTCTTGGTTAAGCCACTATACTCACTGACAGCTGAATGTCATTCTGACACATCTAGAACCAGAGAGGACAGAACACTGGAAGACACAGGACAAGAGATCAGGCAACCACTAAGACCACACTAAGGATAGAGAGAAAAGAGGGATGAGCGGGTTCAGACAAAGCCAAGGGAAGAGAAGACTGGACCAGGAGGAGGGGGTCGATGGTGACTCTCTTGTCCCTGGGTTGAGTCACTGTTCATGGAGGTCAGTTAAACCCACAGAGGAGGGGCCAGGCACTGGGGGGAAAGAAGTGAGCTGTGTTTGCCGTGTCTACAGGGACCTCAAGAAGAGAGATCCTCAAAGCTGCAGCATCGAGTCTGGGCTGGATATGACTCAGTCAGTGGCAAGCGAGACAGTGAGAGGGAAGGAGAGAAGTGAGGGATACAGACAGAGACCAAGGAAGGGCTCCCTGTCAAGGGCTTCTGGAAGAAGAGGACCTGTCCAACAAGGCTGAGCTGAAACAGGAGAGTGAAAGTTCCAGGTCAGGAAGGCTGACCATTCTGCTAACAGCTGTCCTTTAATAGATCATTGCCTGACAAAAGTTTTCTTTCACCAATTTTTAAAACAGAAATGAACTTAACCAAAGTACTTACGTTTTGATGACTGTGGCACTGCCCTCCCAGACTTCCCTGACTCCAGGCAGAGGCAGTGCGCCTTCTCTCCCTAGCAGACTTCAACATTCTGCAAAAACATTCCCTTCTGTGGCTCTCTGCCACCTCTGTCTACCTCCTTCAAGTATTTTTGGATGGATTTCCAATTTGATACATGAACATGCCGTCAGTCAAAACAATCTTTTTAATGAGCCTCTTGTCCTGACAGCTGTGTTTAAGATAGGGCAGGGAAGCGGGTAATGGAAATCTAGAAAATTGTTCATTCTGGATTGAAACCTTAGTATGTGTGCACCCCACACTCCATCTCACATGCAAGCCTGCCATCTTTTAAAAATAAAAAGAAAATTATGAATAGCAAGAAAGATGTAATTTGTGCAATTGGGGGGAAAAAAAACCTGATCAGATACTTGGAGAAAGATGAGAGGAAAGTGTAATTATTGAGTGCCTCCTAAGTATGTGACGTGCAACTTCCTGCTGTGTGACCCTGAGTATGTTGCTGATTTCTGCTTAATCTCTCCAGTGCCCCTAGAATCATCTGCACTAGTCCTGCATTCCCAGCGAGGAAACTGAGGCTCAGAGATGTTGAGCACATGTGACACCCATGTGGCTTGGCAGTGGTGGAGCTAAGCCTCAAGCCCATGTCCCTTGTCACCTGGCTGCCATCCAACCTGACACTGGTTTTCTAGCAACCAAACATTGATATTTAAAAACAGTCCTTTTGCATATTCCACACAGGTTTTGAATGTCCAGGTCTTCAGGTAAGGGGAAAATAGAAAGTTGAGTGCAGTCTCCCATGGGAAAAAAGGAATAAGGGGCAGCGAGGTAAATGGGCTGTGGGACTGTAATACAGTTTTCAGTAGTTTAGAGGGTGGTCCTGACATAGAGCTGTATGTTCTGGAAGGAGCAACTAAAAATATTTTGTGAGTGGACCCAAACAAGTTGCAAATCTTTAACTAGCATGTTTCACTTTTGTGAAATGTGTGCGCCTTCCCTCTCTCCTCCTGCTCCTCCTCCCCAACCCACTGGCAGTATGAGGTTTTAAAACTATGGCCTCTACTGAGCTATAACCTTAGACTGTATCTATCCGTTTCAGGACAGGGTCTTGCTATATTGCTTCTCTCAAAATTGCGATCTTCTTGCCTCAGTCTCCTAGAATGCTGGGATTACAGGTGTGTACCATCACCCAGCCAGCTATCTATTTATATAGTCTGTATCTAATACATGTGTTACACCAATATCTGAAAAGTACACACTGAACTAAAATGGAAAGTGTCTTCAAGAGATTTCTCTCCTCTCCTTTTTTGATATCCTGTATTTTTATGTTTATTTTTGGCAATCTTGTATTGCCTTTTTAAAATATTTCTATTCAGAGATTCTTTTAACTTGTAGAAAGATTGCAAGAATAAATGTAGTAAAAAGAATACCTATATTACCTTTATCCAGATTTATTTGATCTGAACATTTTATCCCAAATGCTTTATTTATTTTTGAGTGTTATTGTGTATATATGTACACATATAAATTTTTTCCCTGATCTGTTTGCGGGTAAGATGTATGCATCCTGTGTGAGTTTTCTTATCTCCTTTCTTAGTGAAAAGCTAGCCTACTATATGTATCTGATTTCTCGTACTTTATTTACTTTAACCATTTTTCTAGGGAATCACTCCATATCAGTTTATAGAGATTGTCCTCGTTCCATTTTACAGCTGTAGCGTGTGCATGTGCCATGGTTTATTCATCTGCTCTCAAGATGTGCATTACTTTTGGAGGCTCAAAAACAGTAAATACAGTAGTGGAAGAAACAAGCTAAAGCATCAGTAGCAGGTCCTTGATGTGTTTTGGGCAGGTGGGCTGTAGAGAAGTTGGGCAGCTGCAGAGCCCCCTTGGGCTTGTTATTTAACCCCTGTTAGGGGACACATCTCACAGAATGATGAGATATAATGAGGTCCAGACAGCTGTGGGGTGGGATCTCTGGCAGTTGTCAAGACAGGGTCGGGGTTGGCACATGGGAGCAAGACCAAAGTAAAACCCAGCACATTGGTCATTGTCATAACCTGACTCCAGCCTTATCATGGTTGGCTCCAGAGCGCTCAGGTGGTCCCACTCTGAAGCAGGGGCTGACCCTCACCCCATGTACAACAGTACATTTAAGAATATTGAACCTAATAGGTATCAAAATTTAGCCTAATAGGTATCATAAGACTTCTTCGCACTGCCTGATCCATGCTGTCTTCAGTAAATGGTAGCTACTACTACTATTTTTGTTTGTTTGTTTTGTTTTGTTTTTTTGTTTTGTTTTGTTTGCAGCACAAGGGATTGAACTCACGACCTCGCGCTTGCCAGTCAGGTGCTTAGCCCACTGAGCTAGATCCCTGGCCGGCTACTACTACTATTATTATTATTTCTTTTTTGGTAGCAGCTTTATTGAGATATAATTCACATACCACTCTATTCATCTAATGTATACAACTCAGTGATTTTTATTGTATTCACAGAGTTGTACATTGAGCATTGCAGTCCCATTCACAGCCTCATAATTATTTCATAAAACTATCCTTACTCTTTCTGTTTCCCCATTTCCTCCCAAATCCCCCCCCCCCCCCCGCCCCAGCTCTAGAAATTTCCTTGTCTGCATAGATTTGCCTGTTCAGGGCATTTTATTTAAATAGAGCTATACAACATACTATTTGTGGGCTGACCTTTTAGTCTTCATGGTGCCTGTCTTGCCCCTACCGCGGAGGGAAGCTCCTGAGAAAGAGGCTGCTGTAAGCCCCAGCCAGTCCTCCCAGCAGCTGGAGGACTGGTAGAACTGCCAACAGTGCCTACCGTAGTGAATCATGTGAAAGGGCTTTCCTAAGGGTGAGACAGAGGGATTATCCCACACAATACAAGAACAGCAGGGAGGGTAGCAGACACTCAGAAGTCCTAGATCAGTGATGGTGAACCTTTTAGAGACCAAGTGCCCAAACTACAACCCCAAACCCATGTATTTCTCATGAAGTGCCCACACTGCATTTAAATCTGCGTACTGAGGTTTCAGTTTAGAAAAACAACTCATACATTACCGTCTTCTGTCATAAAAGAAAAACGCAACAGAGCTTGCAATAATGCAAACAGCTTTTTACCAAAAGGTAAACGTTTGCATTTGGTGTGCTTTTGCACAATCAACGTGATCTTTGCTGTTGCACACATGCTGACAATTTATCAAACCTTGGCTGGAACAACTTGGCTCACGTGCCCGTAGGACTGTGCATGACCACTGTGGCACATGTGCTATGAGTTTGCCACCACTGTCCTAGATAAATAAAGTCTAATTTTATGTCATCCCAAGCAGTCTCCCTTTTAATGTTTGCAAGGTTCTTCCTTGTGAGGACACCAACAAATAAAATCCCAGTGACTGAACTGTCACAGTTAGTGGGTATTTTAGCTGGTTGAATTTCTCTGAAGAATAAATTGAATCATCTCAAAAACCTAAAAAATGAGAATATGATGACAAAATTTTTCCCAACAAGGAAAGGACTACTATTTTCATTCCTCACTCCTACTTACATTTGTATCAAGGTTCCTAACCATTGTAAAAGGCAAGAAAAATGTATAAAGATAATTAGAACTGTAGCTATTTGCAAATGTGGTTTTTTTTT
>RJWT010031115.1:0-14464 GCA_004365215.1 Cuniculus paca | reverse complement strand
AAAACAAGAGGCATTATGGTACCCACTGTTGATTTCCTATTATCTTGTTTTGAAATCTTGTGTCCCTGTCTTGTTTTGATTGGCTTTATTCTGTTTTATTTTGCTTGGTTTTATTCTCTCTAAAATAAAATTTTTAAAAAAATCTCTTCTTGCCATGTATTTATGTATACTTACAGGGAGACAGAGATTTAAAACATTGACATAAATTCGAATTTTAAAAAATATGAATACAAAAAGTAAATGTAATTAAAACATTAATTTACATGATTTTTGTGTATTCTTTAATATATCATATTTTTCTATTTTTTATTACCAAACTAGTAATCAAAATGACAGACATTGTATAACAAAAAGTATTTTCCTTCAATTCATTTTCTACCAGGTATTAATGTTTTCTGCAACTAGTCATATCAGTTTCTGAGCCTTTTAGTGAGTCTATTTATGAGCTTTACACAGGCATCAGTTCAACTAATTATTGTAATATTTAGTATTCATTATGCTATTTCTGTATTAGTATTTGGCTCTTAGTAGAATGTTAAGTAACTGTACACATGCCAAAACAGTGACAAAATTCATTAGCTACCCTAGCATCTTGTTCCCAAATGGATAAGGAATTAGATATGGAGCAGAAAGTCAATAGCATAAAATTAAAATTGAGTTCTCCCTTATAAAAATCACTATTGATTAAAATCAGATACACTGTAATATAACATGAAACAAATTAGTGGAAACTTCACAATGAAAATATTGTATCTTGAAGGAGAATTTGAAAATATTACATGATGAAGCTTGCTGTAGTTTTTCTAGTAAGCATTCATCCATGTCTGGCCAGTTACTAAGGTCTATGTCACAAGAGCAATCTAAATCCTCATTTAAATGGCATGATTGATGACTTGAATGGCAACGACAAGCAACTTTATAGTCAACTGGCTGAATTTTACTGAACAAGCATTCTTTCAGTAAATCACACGTGTTCTTTCAATATTACAGACTCTTTACACAGGTTCATTGTTCCTTTTTTTTTTTTAAGAATGCACAAATCCCATTTGGAAAATGTCTTCCATATCTGAACCATCATTTGACAGCACATGTATTCCCAATGTTGTCATCACCCTGCAGGTCTTTCTCTCGCATCCAGGAAATACAGTGTGACATCTAACCACTTAAGAGTTCCCTCCAATACCACCAGCCCCACTTTGCCAGAGACTGTCGCAGTCATGTTTTCCTGATGTTCCCTACTCTTCGAGCACTGTATCTTCCTATTGTGCTGAGCTCTACAGAGTAAAAAAATGTGCTTGAGAACAGAGACTGTGACTTCTTCCATTGGTATCACTTCTCCCTAAAGAACCAAGCACCTGCTGGGTATGGTAGTGCATGTCTGCTATCCCAGCACTCTGGGAGGCTGAGACAGGAAGATCCCAACTTGGAGTCTAACCCGCACAACTTAGCAAGAACTTGTCTCAAAATAAAAAGGGCTGGGGATGTAGCTCAGTGCAAAGGCCCTGAGTTCCATCCTCAGTACCAAACAAGCAAACAAACCAGCAAAAGCAAAAACACACCGGTAACAGGGACTCAAAAATGAAGACTGGGTAAACAAAATATTGACATTCTTGTACACTAAAAGAAAGTTTATTTATCAGGAATTGTGCGTGTTGGGCTCACATAAATTGAGACTGAACACTGGAAGTATATCACTGCATGGGCCTTTGAATTTGACTGTGTTGGCTACAGTTCAAGGTCCTGTTTTCCTTTCTTTGTGTAAGGTCACAGAGTTGTCAGTTACAATTTGTGGGTGTTTTGGGACTTCACTAAATTACCATCACTCAGGGCACCGCCGAGTGGGCAGACAGCTCAGATCACAAACTCTGGTCCCACTCAGACTCCTGGGAGGAATGGCAGCTGCAAGATAACAACACACAGGACAGGAGAGAGGAAAAGGGAGGGATATTAAACAAATACCAGGCAGACAAGAGATGCGCTCTGTCAAATGACGCTGTTGTGTAAGGCAACAGGGCTAAATTCTCCCTACTTAATTTAATTGATCTAAAAGTATTTCTAAAAGTAGCTACTCTAAACATTAGTACACAGCTACACAGAAGGAAAACACTCAAGGAGAACATAAAAATTGACTTGTTTTGGGTGGAAACATACACATTCAAGTATCTCCTCAGATGATAGCCTCATTCCTCTACAATTACATAGGGTTCAAGAGTGACAGGGGAACCATGCCTTGTAAGTACTGCTGTCCTGAGGCGCCTTGTGAATCAGATGAAAATACTTTGGGTCTAGTACTAAGACTGCTTTAATGAAAAATTAAAAGTTAAATTATGCTTTAGAACAAAGTTTATAAAGCAATTATTGTAAAGGATATCAAAATGGAAAATAAAATAAGATTCAGTTCACAAATCAAAATTGAGAAATACCTGATAAATAGGAATGTCCAAATACTAAGATAAATTTCCAAATACTAAGATAGGACACAGCACATTACATCTGTATACATATATATGTATTTCATATATCTGTAAAATTACGATATTATCATGCAATATGACCTAAATATATATTTATTGATAAAAAGCATTACTGTATGGCAGATATTGGTTTAAACACACTGTATTCTCATTTAAACATTAAAAGTTCTCTGGTTTGTATGATAATCAATCATTTTGACACACAAAAGTTTAAGACACCAAGTGTTAAAGTTAGAATTTGACTACAAAATGTCCAGATGTAGAATTTACACTTGAAAGCCTCTCCCATAGCATTATATGGACTGCCACTTCTCATATTTGCTGAGAAGATATTTATAACACAAGAAAAAACACATTTAAATCAGAAAACACATTTAAATCACATTTTGTTCAGAAAAATAATCATATCAACATTTCATGATCTAGATTATTGTTAGAAGACACCTTTAGAAATTTAAATGAGAGTCCAGGAAGACCCAATAAAAATTAGTTTGGAATTACAACAAAAAGATAACTTTATTTCCTCAGTGAATGTGGGATTACTTGCAAAATTATGTGATCTAATCTTCCAAATGATGAAACGTAGTTTCATGATGGGATAAATAAATGACACAAGCAAACATTTTGGTGACAATATTGCCAGTGTCTATTAAATGATTTGCAATCTAAGTGGTAAAGCGAGAACCCAGGGCCAGGCACATACTAAGCATGCTCTCTATCACTGAGCTGCATCTCCAAAAGTCTTATTTTTTAAGAGGTCAGTGACAGCTGAAATTTAAAAAAAACAGCAATAAACACAAGAAAAATGTTTGTAATGCACCACTTTTCCTGAATATGAGACAAAAATTTACTCTTCAAGTCATTTTTAACTTTAGATGCTACAGTATTATTATTACCTTTCACATGGCCTTCATAGCTATCATTTCAAATTTAAATAAGACACAGAGACACTGATCTGAAACTAGACACACTGATCACATGTGCAGCTGTCCCTCTCCCTGTCTGTGCCCGGCTCTCAAATGTCATGATGTGGAAATCCTCTTTCCAAATGCCCCCTTCATTTCTCACTCGGCTTGACTGTGGTTTATCTTCCAGTGCTCTCTGCTTTCATTCCTTGCTGACAACCATCGTCACCTGCCACCGAATTATTCTCTCTAGTATTCAGATTTGTTTTCTTCATCCGCTTCCTGTGCCACAATTCTAATCCCTCTGTAAAGTAGGCAGAGAAACAATTTCCCCTTATTTCATGGATAAGAAAGCTGTAATTAATACAATTCACCAGTTACCAAATTATGGTATCAAGGTGAGTCCAAGATGATTTGTCCTTAATTCACCCATCTGTTACCACGGACCACAATAATGCCTTCTACTTGCTCTCAAGTCTACCTTGCAGAATACTCCCAAAATTCATTTTTCCCAAGATTGTTTTCTGCTCATTAATCTTACAAATGCACCATAGTGACTGCCATGGAGACATGTTTGGAAGATCTAAAGATCACTACATTCTTTACTTTGATAAGCACCTTTTGGACATCACTTTACCAAATAAAATGCTGACCTCAGTCAGCCTGATCTCTGACTGGCTCCTCAGGCAACACTATTCTAGAGCTACTGGCACATTAATGCAAAACCCCTGTATGCACAGCACCTGCACTTTCCACACACATTCCAAGCTATAACCTATTTGAAGTCTCATCTTCTCATGACTCAACTATTTTTGCACAAACTCATCTTGAAATTCATGGTGCACTTTACGTCTAAATGCCCTCATTCTTTCCACATGTGCAGGCTTACATGGCCTAAGAGACCACAGTCCACATACCAAGGATAATATCTGGAGGCGGACTTGTGAGAACAGCTAAGTGACTAACATGGCATATATTCTCTCCAATACCCAGGATGGAAATGGATGAAACAGCCAAAAATAACTTTTTTAGGACATTGGGAATCAACTAGTCATGTGATAAATTACAAACTAGTCAAGAAAAGCTGATGAACTCTGGTGAGAACAACGATGATTCTACTCCATTATGGTTGAAAACTCTCCCATCTTTCTTTTATTCATATTTAGATTTCACATCAGATTATAACAAAATATCTTGGTACATTTAAAGGAACCAAAATCATACAAAGGGTGTTGTATAGCCAAAAAAGGATTAAATAGAGGTCAAAAGAATTTGAAACTTAATAAATAACTGGAAAGCTCTCATTATTTGAAGATAGAAGAGAGTAAAATTAGAAAATATTTTGAAATAAAACAAAAGCACAACATGTCAAAATTTATGGGATGTAGCTAACATAATGTTTTAAGACCAATATACAGCTTTAAATATCTGAATTAGAAAAGAACTCAAATCAGTAACCACAGCTTCCAGGTTAAGCCAGGAGAAGAGAAAGCTAAACCAAAGTTAGCAGGAAGACAGGTTCACTAAGGATAAAGAAGATGTGAACTTTATGAGGAGACCAATGTTCAAATGATTACTAATTATGTCAATTTCACAATTTATTTTTTAAATCCCATTTGTTATTAAAAAAGCTCACTATTTCTTTTTTATTACCTTTATTATTAACATGACAATTAGATTAAACTATTCATGAGATTCCTCACCAGTGAAAAAAAATCATTAATTTTGTTTGGGAAAGCCAATACAGACACATAATGTTTAAAATACACAGCCAGATAAGGTGGTGCATGCCTATAATCCTGGTACTCTGTAAGCTGAGGCAGGAGGATCACAGTGAGTGTGAGATCAGCCTGGACTACATAGTGAGTTCAATGACAGCCTGAAGTACATAGCGAGACCCTGTCTCAAAACAAACAAACAAACAAACAAAAGAACAAAGTGCACAGACAACCTAAAGCTTATCAAATTTAAAAGATGGCAGAAAAATCCAAAATGGAGAAGAATCTTCAAAGCACAATCAGTATTTTCCCAAGTTTTACTTAGAGAAGGCTGAGCTTTTTACATTTGTTTAAATAACATAAAAATAAGTTATAAGTAATGCCAGAACAGGAAGAGATTTATTGTAGTGACAGCCAGTTTTCCTGATTACATACATGGGCTACTGCAGGAAAGGAAACCATACCATACACCATATCATATGGTATCATACCACAGGATATAACAGCAAAGACAAAAAGAAGAGAAAGTAAAACTACTTCGGGTATCTACTACACACCCAGCACTGCAATAATGGCTGGGAATAGTGCAGAGTAAACAGTCCTTGACCTTTGGAGAATGCATTTTGTTTATTAAAATAAAAAAGAAGGATTAGACAATTTACTTATTTCCCTTAAGCTTTGACCAATAACAAAGAGACTGTTTAGGCCACCAAAGACATGCTAATTCCCTGATCAATCAGAAGTCTATGAATGAACAGGAGTTCCTCAAATTATGATGAGATTATATACAAATAAAGACACCATAACCTAAAAATATGGTAAGTTGTACATGCATATAATACATCCAACCTATTGAACGGTGTCGCTCAGCACAAGGTACACTATCAGTGTTGACTCTGCTGCTCACGTGGCTGTGTGCTGCAGCTCACTGAAGCTGTCCAGCACCAGGAGAGAGTATCCTAACACAGATCCAGCTCAGGAGAGGGCAAATTCATCATTTCTACTGAATGTGTAGCACCTTTGTACCATTGTGCAGTCACAGAATTATAAATGAAATCACTACAGGTCAAGGACTGTCTGTCTAAGAAAAAACCTCACTCCATCAGGCATGTGTCTAGGGCATTGTATTTTGAAGGCAATCCTTTCAGGGGTATGATTTGGCTGTTTTCTTTCAGCCTTGAGAAAGGTACTGAGAGGCAGGTAATTATTCTTTCTCAACTATCCAAAGCTACCCAAAGCTTTCAGAGCATCTCCTTCTTTCTTTTGGTCAAGGACTGACTCACAGATGCTTTAGCTTACCTGGTGTGTGAGAAACCACGTGTCATTATCATGTGGCAGAAGGGAAAAACTGATACAAGAAACTCACCTTCAGAAGGAGTCTGAACATTCTATCGCAATGAGAAGCTTCCAAGGATAGAAGATGATACAATGCACAGCAGATGTGACTGACGAAGGCCAGAACAAAATCTAAGAAAAGGATTCATTTACAGTGGAAAACCCAGTGGGGCAAGATAAGTTCACAGCTGAGGAAAGGTCTCCTCCTTGCCGTGTAACACTCAGCACAGGGTGTCAGCAACTCTCCTATCTACACTTAGGAGGCTGGTGAGCTCCAGGAGGATTACTGCCTCAGCTATAATGGCTCTTTTCTTTCTCTGCTTGAGAAATAGTTTTTAAATTATCAACATAAAATAATCAGTTAATTTACCCTGTGTTTTACCCTTCAAAATGGCCATGTTATGACTGTAATTACACATGACATATTTGCCTACTAATCATGGTTTCCAACTTCTGTAATAACGGGAATAACTGAGCTTCCTTATAACAAAATGTGCCTACTCATTATACTCTCAAGTGATCATTTTTTAGTAGAACACACTACAAACGATCAGTTTATAGCACTGAATAATAATACAGCTGTACATACCTTTAAAAATTCTGTAACGAAAAATTCCAACTTTTCAACAGTTTGTTAGGTAAATAATAAAAGTATAAGAATAATTTAGTGTTTGAGAAGTTTTGGTGAAAAGGAATTATAGGCATCAATGTGTATTTTTTGGCTCAGTAAAATGATGCATTTTAATAATAAATACTTTTCAAAATACAAGTCAAGTCAGGAAGAACTTGGCTTCTGAATTCCTACAAAATAGAAAAGTATAACCCATGAATTAATTTCAAAACATACCCACAACCTAGTGACAGTGAGTGCTACTGCTTCTTTGAATACATATTTTAAAGCTCACACTACTTTTCCTTTTTCCTAAGATGCATATATGATGAAAACATATTCAATCACCTTGTTCTTTATAGCAGATGGTTTTTTGAAAGGTCACATGTGAATTAATTCACTTTGCATGTGTTAGAGATGTTCATGAATAATCTTTGCACTAAATCATTTTGAAACACAAGGCACAATAATGGGCTTTCAATGTATATAAACTACCTACCATCACTCCACCCGCCTTCCTGCAACACCAGCCAGGCAAACAGAGCTTAATCTGAAACATGGGGGGTGGAACAAGTTGTATTAGGATAATTTGGGGACTGCATTTGCTAAGTTACATGAGAATTTTTACTGGAGTTACGGATGTAGAAAATTCTGCCCTGTCCAAAGCCCAAGTAAGAAATTTTAAAAAGCAGAAATGCTGTAATGTGAAAAGATCATTTCTTTAAACATCTATTATCCTGCCTTTAATGATCAGGTTTTTAGTTCACAAAAGTATACTTCCCCCTTCAGTTAAATTTGGACAAATATACTAGTTTAACCTCAAACTGTTACAGGTGGCACAGACAAAAAGTTTAAGGAAAGATCACTGTGCCAATGCATGCTACCAAGTACCTTCTACAGACTCAAGATTGGAATTTAGGAAAACATACACTGTATTTCTGTGTACATATGCAGTTACTGAATGTCAGTTCCAGAGAAATGACTTTTTTTCTCCAACATCTATGAAGTTAAATTATCAAGTAATGTCAATCTCGAGAGAATATGGAAAAAGCTTTACTATTTTCCTGAAGATGAAAACCTGACATCTAATGAGGTGTTCTCAAAGGTTCAAAACTGTTTAGATTACCAAGTCTGACACTGAATCTCAGATTCTCTTCTTTCAAAATCCTCATTCCTTTGGTTATTTAAAAAAAATCAATAAATGTGTTCTAATTGAAGTTTAAAACACGTCTGAGCAGTGACCTCAGCCAAAGTCTTTAGGGAATGTTCCAGTTGTGTAAGGGGCACTGTGTGAGATCAAAAAGCAGAAAGAACGAAATAAAAAAATGTTTCTGCACAAGTGAAAAAAAATCTGGCCAGAGGTCTAAAAGTAATTAACTCCCATATTAGATATATAGTTTCACTTGCATCACTACTCTGCCTTCCTCCTTTTTCTGTTTCATTCTCACATTGCCTGAATTTCATTTCATGGAACTTTATTTCTCACATTATCTAAAATTTCAAGCAAAAAAAAATCTATACTGGTTCTTAAATATGACATGCTTTATGTTCCAAACTTTTAAGTCCCTTAACTAAGTCTCCAATATCTGAACTAAGACCAATAAAACTGAAGTCCTAGATTGGTAAATGGGTTAAGTTTTTGTTGTTGGTGATGGTGTTTTATTTTTGAGGCACAATGCACTAAAACTTAATAAGCTTAATCATTGCAGAGGGTGTCAGAACTCAGATAGGTTTTGTTTCCTATACAGAGGTCTAACGAGTAGCACTCAGAAGGAGAAGAAGTGTACTGATAGACTAGCAACCACCAGAAGATCAAACTGGACATTCTGAGGAAAACAGAAAACAAATTACAAAGAGCTTTGGAAATAGTTTTGTTATTCAAACTAGCAAATATCTGAACTTTGGGTAGAATAAAAAGGCTGGATATTTGCTTCTATATTTTAGAAATTTTTCTCTAATCAAAGAACTTCCCCAACAATCACAAAAGTAAGATCCTAAATAACGAAAGGTTTACTGATGAATGAATTAAACTAGTCGTGAATCAGTAAGGCCAAATTATACTGGTATTAGAGAAAATTAACAGTTAACACTCTTGCCAAGTTTTAAAGGGTGTGTGTGTGTGTGTGTGTGTGTGTGTGTGTGTGTGTGTTTTAGCCTTTCATTTGAAGGACATTACAAGTATCTGGCTCTGTGGGGTAAGTTCTGAAACTTCAGTGAATGCCTGAAAACATGGATAGAACCAAACTCCATCTACATACATACAACAGTAACAATAAAACAAGACAATTAAAAAATACACTATAATATAAGCTATGAGAATGTGGTCTCTATCTTTCAAAATATCTTTTTGTACTTTTCCTTTTCACTTAAAGGAATATATTTTAGAGCTTTTTCTGCACATCTGAATGGCCAGTGTCAGTAAACTGATTCTTTGGCCAATTATTAAATAAGTGTTACCTGATTACAGGGAGTATGATACCCTGACAGTGGATGTGACACACAAAGTGACTGACAGGTGGGCAGCACATATAGCTTGGACACACAGGACAGAGGACATGTAAATACATGTTGTGCGTTGCAGAACAGGACAATGCACAATTTCATCACACTACCTGCAATGGCATAGGCTTTAAAACATGAATGGTTTATTTCAGGATTTTTCTATTTAATATTTCCAGAGCACAGCTGACTAAGGGGAACTGAAACTATATGTAAGAGAAGACTTAAGTATATTTCTATGTATTTAAGTGTTTGCATTTTACTTCTATATTATATCTATATAGACAGATATACATATATATGTATATGTACATATTTAAATTCTTTAAGTATCACATAACATATGTGTTATATATTACATATATATGTGGTATATATACATATATATATATATGTACAAATTTAAATTCTTTAAGTATCACATAACCATGACAAGAAAAATTCAAATTACTACTTACATACAATGTCTACCAGAATTTTTTTCAATAGTTGCCTTTTGGGAAGGAAAAACATATGAACCCACAAATTTTTTTTTTCAATAAATAGCATATCTATGTATCTCTTTAAAAAGTAAAAAAAAAAAAAAAAAAAAAAAAAAAAAAAAAAAAAAAAAAAAAAAAAAAAAGCAGCAGGGTATGGGGGTATAGCCTGTAATCCCACCATTCTTGAAGGCTAAAGCAGTAAGTTTGCAAATTCAAACCCAACCTAGACAATTCTGAGACTTAGGAAGACCCATCTCCAAATGAAAATTAAAAATGGTTAGGGATATAGCTCAGGTCAAAGGATCTATATTCAATCATAAGTACCACAGGAAAAAAAATTTAAAACATCTATTAAACAGTATTTTTCAGAATAACAAAAGCCAAAGAACAATAAAATAAAGAAATGACTTACCTGAACTAAAACATTTATTTTTTAAAATTAACCTGATACTGAATTAATTTTACAGTGTATATTAGTCACTTTCTCATCACTGACATGAAATACCTAACACAACTTTCAGAAGGACAGATTTAGTTTGACTCAGTTTCAGTGGGTTCAGTCCATTGTTGATAGTATCTTAGCCACTTTCTTAGTGCTGAGACAATACTCAACACTCACAACTTAAAGGAAGAAGAATCTATTTTGACTCCATTGTCTGCTGGCTCCAAGACAGAATGGTATGGTGGGGCATAGTGAACACAAAGCTGTAACGTCATGGAAGCCAGGAAATAGAAAAGAAGGGAGCTATGGAGGGTGAGATACTTTCCTGGCCAATTCCCCACTGACTCACCTCTTCCAACCAGGCCCAACCTCCTAAGATCAGACTCAGCTATAGTGCCAGTATGGTTCAATCACCTTCCAGAAAACCCTACTGTTGAGTACATGAGGCTCTTGGCAGACATCTAGAAATGAACCATAACAGTTGTTTCAAAGGCAGAAACAGCACAGAAAAACAGTATGGTGGACCAAAGTTGCTCAATCCATGGCAGCTAGAAATCAGAGAGGAAGGAGGAGACAGTTCTAGAATACAGCCTTCTTTAGGTCACATCTCCAGTGACTGCCTCTTCCAGAGAGTGCCTACCTCCAAACAAATGAGACTTTGAGGACACTGTTAGACTGAAACTAGATATAAGCAATTTCTTTTAAGAATGTATTCAGGAAACAGAAAAGGAATGCTAATAGATAAAATATTTTGTTTTCTTTATTTTTTCCTTCATGGTTACTCTCAATAAATGAAAAAAATATTACATGTCTCTTACTCCTTCAATACAGTATTTGAAGCTAAAAGTCATGAATTTATCTTCTCTTGCATAATGATTATATGATTATCACAATTGTAAAAATAGCATGGTAGGGAATTATAGTCAAAAACAAAATCAAAGATAAACTGGGATTTCACTGATACCAATGGACAAGTTTGAGAAAAGTGGCTCAAATCACCTTTCACCTCCACAATTTCCTTGCAATGATTAGCAATATTCTGAAGAAGCCACAGCTTTTAAATTCTATATTTTTCAACTTGTCACTTTAACTTTTATTAATAAGAATGAAAATTTTTAAATATATGAAAAAACTTATGTGTATATTTTACTTTTACATAAAAATTGTTTATCATCATTTTCATTAAATAATGAATCCAATAAATAAAGCAAGAGCCACAGTAAACCTGAAGCTGGTCCAGCTAACTGAGCTGCAAAACTGAACTGACATTACCTCCTGTTTCCAGGACACTCACAGTCAATTTTGCAAATTCTTAAGACTGCACCTGGTTTGAAACTATTTAATTATCAGCATTAGTATCAGGAATAATAATAGTGAAAACAACAGAACAGCAATAGTATGTTTTAAGAATTCCACTCCCTCAATCAAAGAACAATTTAAATCACAAGCTAGTCAAACTATGTTAAGCACAATGGAATACAAAGGCAAGTTTACTGAAAACATCACCTAAATATTACATAGCAAATGAAAATAAAATATTGGTTTCTACTTCAATGCAGTCAAAGACAGTTAAATGCAAGTTGATCCAATTAAGCCAATTTCGGAAACACAACTACTTAAAAGCCGGAGCTATATACTAAGTGTTGAAGGCAAAGTGGATTCAATCCAAATCCACTTTATTTCCTTAGATGCTATTTATTATGGCTGTATTTTATTATATAGTAGTAAAAAATTACAAGGCGACATCCTGCTATTTCCCACTGGGAAAAATGATACAGATGCCCTATTAAGCCTCAGCACAGGAATCGGCATGCCAAGCTATATTCCACTGTGCCTTTATAATACGTCAAAGACACTGATGTTTATGTGTCTGGGGATAAAGATAGTCAAATTATTGCCACTTCCATGTTCTGTAAGTTTATAAGTTCACAGAAACCTAGAACCTTTTCAGCATCTCTAGGTCCCCCTCCCCTGATATACATGGAAAAGCAAAGTTCCTTTAAAATAAAGCAGCTATGCATTTATTCATCTTGCCCTAAAACTACTATACTCTCCTCAGAGGAAGTAACTAGCATATCATCAAAAGAGCTGAACATCTATCTTTGCCAAACTTAATTTCAGGTAAATGATAAATTCAGATGAACTACTGAGTAAGCCATCAATTTGTTGGGAAACTGAGTTTCATAACAGAATTAAGACTGCAGCTTTTCTAAACTCCATATATATCATCTGTCCTCCTTTGTCATCATTCTCATCAATTTATATTCTTCCTATATTCAAAAAGTTGCAGGCATTATATTAAATTTATAGAAAAAATGCTTATTTTTTTCTATTATCAGAGACACAGAAGACACAGAACTTTTTGTAGTTGTTAAGATTTCCAGCTTCTAGGGATGCAAACCCAAGGTTCTATAATGCTAAATATATTTAACTGGAAAATATTTATCTTCAGAGCTCCAGGATCCCTAGGAATTGGTTTTAGTTTTGGACTAGAAAGAACTTTAGATCATGATGTAATTTGTATACGCTGATATTTCCATGTTTCATGTATCATCTTCAATACTATAAACACAGAGAATAGGATATATCATTTGCTGAGTAATCATATTATTTGATTTTATATATAACACATAAAATAAAGACATAATAATAATAAACTACATATACAGCATGTGGCCTGGAACCCATCTGCAAGATTACAAATTCTAACTCTCACACTAGCAGCATGATATTAAATGCCTTAAACTCTGTACCTCAATTCAATTATAAAATCAGTACTAAATGCCATCATAAATTATTATAGAGAAGACTAACTGAAGTAACTCATGCAAAGCACACAGAACTATGTCTAGCACATAATAGGCACAAAGCATTTTTACCTAACAAGGCCCTAAATGCTACAATTTATTTTACTTGTAACTCAAAAGGGAATAATGAAAATTTCCCCATTTAAAACTTGATGAATCTGCAGCACAGGGAAATTAAAATTTTCTCAACATGGGAGAATCACTAAGTAGGAGAGTCACAAATCAACATTTATACAGATGTACACAATACTTAAAACATAGACATAAATGGCATGCTGACATGACATTTGGCATCCTAACCTACGTGGTTACAACCCTAGCTCTCTCAAGAGCCTAGTGAGCACCAGCAGCAGATACAAACTGTAAGAGCAGATGAGGAGTAAATCGTGTGAAACAGTACACTGTGGAATAATTCTGAATTTTAATTCTATTGACTAGAACTTTTGAAAGACAGACAAAATTACAGCTTACACTGAAAATTTCACTCCCGAGAGTAGAAGCATTGAGACTTCAATAGAGGTACCACAACAATCTTCATGGAAACTAACTTTTGGACAAGTGCTACCTAGACCAATAAATTACTTCGAGACGCTGCCAAATTAGTACCTCAGGCCACTCAATAGAGTGCTGAGAGAAATATTTCAAATTCTTTAAGCTAGACAGTTGTATCAATAACACAGAATTTAAACCCAGGGAAGAGGCAGTTAAGGGCTATTCATGAGACAATGGTGTCAATACACTGCACTTTGAGTCAAAATATAGGAGAATGAGCTTTTCATTGGTGGACAGCTACACAAAGCTTCCCAAAATATACAGTAGCAATAAGCATGCAGATACTGCACAACTGATCAAGGAGTGATTTAATCGATTTAATTTTTTATACCTATTAACTTTCAAATATATGCTTGTATTGTTAAAAAAAACCCCACATCATTCCTCACAGTACCTTCATACTACAGTTCACAGTTAATTTTATAACCTCTCTGTTTCTAGATGCTTTTCTTCAAATTTATGACAAGATGTGAATTTCAAAATTATACTTATTAATAAAAATGAGTAAGTGTGGTGGCATTTGTATATCTTAAATACTGTTTTTCCTAATTTAAATTGACAGGAGCCTATCACTATCTTCCGTATCTCCTATTTTCTGCCAATTCAAATGGTTGCTTCCAAGGTATTGTTCTAAAATACA
>RJWT010031114.1:0-14454 GCA_004365215.1 Cuniculus paca | reverse complement strand
TTATGAATATTGTGCTTTTAAATTGCTACTATTTGGGGATTTAAAAAAAGAAGAGGAGAGGAGGAGAAAAGAGAGAAATCACCAACATAGAAAAGGTAGAAAATACATACCTGAGTCTATACAATGGAATACTATTCAGCCTTAATAAAAAGAATTCTTTGTAGTATTTCCCATGTGATCAGGGTTTTGTTCATGAAATCTTTGTCTACACCTATTTCTTCAAGAGTTCTACTATTTTCCACAAGATTTCATGTTTCTGTTTTAATATTTAGATCTTTGATCCATTTTGATTTTAGTTTAGTGCATTGTGAGAGACATGAGTCTAGTTTTAGTCTTTGTCATGTGGGAAGCCAGTTTTTTAAGCACATTTAACTATATCTTTCTTCCAGTGGAGGTGCTTCGCCCTTTGTCAAAGATAAGTTGGCTGATTGTGTTTGGAGTTACTTTTGCAGCTTCTAATCTGTGCCACTGATCCTCTGGTCTTTTTTTTTTTTTAACAATACAATGCTGTTTTTATCATAGTAGCTTCATAATATAATTTCAAGTCAGAGATTGTGATTTCCCTTGCCTTACCTTTGTTACCTAGGATTGTTTTTACTATTCTAGGCATCTTCTAGTTCCAAATGAACTGTAGGAATGTTTTCTTAGTTCTGAGAGGTATGCTGATGGTATTTTGAATGAGATAGCATTAAATCTGTGTAATGGTTTTGGAAGTATACCATTTTCACTGTATTGTTTTTTCCTACCCAAGAACAAAGGATATATTTTTATTTTCTGATATCCTCTTTAATCTCCTTTTTTGGAGTACTGTAGTTTTCAATGTAGAGCTCTTTTACTGAGTTTGTTAGATTGATTCCTAAGTATTTCTTTTTTTACACTATTGTGAAAAGTGTTGTTTCCTTAATTTCTCTCTCAGTGTATTTCCTGTTTCTGTACAGGAATTTCTGAGTATTGAATTTGCATGCAGATACACTACTGAATTTGGTTACTAAATCTATAAGTCTTTTGGTGTTTTGGGGGTCCTGTATGCAGAGTATCATGTCATCTGCAAATAATGATAATTTAACTTCTTTCTTTGCTCTCCTTATCTCTTTTATTTCATTTTATTATCTAATTGCCATGGCCAATGTTTCCAGAACTATATTAAATAGGAATATTGATAAAGGACGTCCTTGTCTTGTTCCTGATTTCACTGAAAGTGTAAGCTACTTAGTATGATGTTGACTATTGAATCTCATCCTATTAAAAAACTTTTGTACAACAAAAGAAATTACCAAGAGAGTGGAAAGACAAGCCACAATGTGGGAAAAAGTTTTAGCCAGTTGTCCCTCAGACAAAGGAGTAATATCTAGAACACATAAAAAATTGAAAAATATTAGCCCCCTCCCAATTTAAAGACCCAATCCAAAAATGTGCATCTGAGATGAATATATACTTCTCACAAGAAGAAATAAAAACAGCAAATAAATATATGAAAATTGTCCAACCTCACTGGTCATTCTAAACATGCAAATTAAAACAATGTTGAGATTCCATCTCACTCTAGAAAGAATGGTTATTATCTAGAAATCAACCAATAACAAATGTTGGAGGAGCTGTGAGAAAAAAGGAACCCTCCTCCACTGCTGGTGAAATTGTAGACTCTTGCAACTACTGTGGAAATCAGTGTGGAGATCCCTCTAGAAAGTAGAATTAGAGGTCATGTTTGACTCAGCTATTTCCCTTTTGGGTATCTTCCAGGAAGAATTAAACACATCATATCATGGTTATATATGCACACCTATGCTTATAGAAGCGCAGTTTGTAATAGTTAAATCTTGAAACACCCAAATGCCCATCAACCAAGGAACGGATAAAAAAGATGTGTCTTTTTATACATTAAGTTACTACTCAGTCATAAACACAGATAAACCTGAGACATTTCTAGGTAAATAGATGCACCTCGAGACCGTATCTTTAATGAGATAAATCAAACACACATGGGTAAATATTGCATTGTTTCTCTGGTGTGAGAAACCGAAAGTGTAGATAAGGACTAACGTGTATAATAGGTATTTTGAAATAGGAAGAAATTGTTCAAAAGAAAGGGAAACTAGGGAGGGCAAGGAGGGAAAAGAAGAAAAAAGAAAAAAATGAGAAAAGAAGAAAAATATGGAAACAAAGCTTTGTAAACAAGGTTGAGAAGAGAGATTGAATGACAAAAAAAGGAATCAAGATATATCATATAAAGGTACAAATTCCCTATGATGAATATGATCATTAAATACCTCTAAATTGTACCAATAAACTTAATAAAAAATTTTTAAAAAAAGGAAATTCTGTCATTTGTGACAACACCAATGAATTGGAAGGACATTATGCTACATAAAATAAGCCAGACATAGAATGACAAATACCACACAATGTTCTTTCTATATGGAATCTAAAACAACCAAATTCATGGATGCAGAAAGTAGAATGATGGTTAATAGAGGTTGAGTGGGGAAGGAATAGGACGTAAATGTATGAAGTTTCATTTAGATGGGAAGAAATAAGTTTTTTTTTGACATTTACTGTACATAATGGCACTATCAATAATATAATGAATATCTCAAAATTGTCAAAAGAGTAATTTTAAGTGTTCTAGCCACAAAAATGTTAAGTATTTAAGATCATAACTATATTTACTTAGCTTGATTTAATTGTTCAACATCAGATATGTGTATATCATAACTTTATGCTGTGTTCCATTACTATACACAGTTAAAATTTCTAATTATAAAAAGGGAAAAATATATATTCATAATAGAAAGCATTTGTCATTTTAGGAAAATTGATTTGAAAGGAAATAAGAAGACTTAATTTTATGTAAATTTATATATATATTATTTTATTTTTAATGGCTGTAATTTATGTTTATGAACAACTAAAATTTAATGTAGTAAAAATAATTAAAATATCTTTTTGGGAATCACACCAAATACAATTTGTATTAATGAGGTAACTGAAAACAACATATGTTGATATTTGTCATCAAACTAGCATTAATTTCTTAGACTACACATCACAACATGATCTAGAACAGATTCTGTCCCCTCAGTTCAAATGCTAGTTCCACCACTATTAACTATGTGACTTTAGATGAATTACCTCTCTATGTTTCAAAACCCTCCTTTGTCAAATGGGATAATAATTATAGTATCTAATTAATAGGATTATATGAATATTAAACATTAGTGTGTATATGGAGTTAAGCATGGTACTTGATACATAGTAAACAATCAATGTTAGGATTCTGAAGTCTGACAGTTCATCTCCTTCTAAACTGTGAAGTAAAACAGAAGTTATAATTATAATTGCTCCAAATAGATTATCCAAATGTATGACTCTAAGCAAGTATCTTTTATTTCTTTTACTTGAAAGAAAGTAATAACCAAACTCTATAGATAGAGCTCCCTACCACCTCACTTTTACAAATAAAATTCTAACAGTCCTGAAATTGTTTCTCTACAAAAAGGAAAAAGTACTTTTTTCCTTGTAATATAAGCTGTATATTAAGTCTTATACTTTTTCCATTTTCTGTACTTCTTTGTCCAAAATTGTGCCCAGGTGCAGAAAAAGGTTTGCGTTAGTAGAAAGGAATTCATTGCCATCTAAACTCCATATGGTCACAAGAGATAACACAAAATGAAAGAAGTTTCGGTCAAAAAGATACTTGCAATAAAACTGAATTTTTAAAGCTACATCTGTCATATTATTTGTGCCACATGAATCATTTGGTTGCAGACAGGACAAAAGCAACTTAGTGCTGGGGCTGCAGCATGGTGTGTGTGTGTGTGTGTGTTTGTGTCTGTGTGTGTGTCTGTGTGTGAATATGCCTGCATGTCTTTCCCTAAGAACATATACTATTCTATTCAGGAGCTGCCAAAGGTGAGGTTGGACCATACAATTAAAATCTAGTACTTCACAATCATAATGCTAGAGCTTAGTTCCCATGTGAAGGAAATCATTTGTATTTGGAGTTGCTTTTGTTGACATTTTCCCATGGCTATGAAAAAAGATTTTTTATTTTTTTCCAAATTAGTTCTTCTTCCTTTTTCCTCCTCCCCTCACTTGTCGCTTCCAATGATAAGATAAGAAACTCTGAGGACAATGAATGCAGCCGAACCATGAATAAAAATAAAATGGAATTGCTCTGAGACTCACATGGTGTGGCTACAGCAAAGCAGATCCTGGAGAGTTGGAATCATAGCATCCTGAGCATCTGCAGCACTCCTCCTTGGAGAGTGCATACTAATCATCTCTCTTCATGGTCAGTAACCACATAAGGACAACACCAGACGATGCCAGTGGTTTTGGTGCTGTAGCATTTATATGCTTCCCCACAAAAATAGTCATGCCAGATAATATTCGTCAACCTTGTCCTTGGTCTTCTCTCCTGATTGAGGCAGATGTTTATTTTCCATCTGTACTATATGTCAGTGCAACTGCAGCCTTTATCTGGCAAAGGGTGCCTGTAATATTATGAGGCCATCACATAAGCTGCTGGAAAGATTACTCTGGTGAATAAAATCAGTTTATGGCTAAAAACATTTATTCTTCATTTTGATAAGCTCTTAACAAATGGAAATTTGCTTTCTTACACTTTTGCCAAGCATAGGACCATGTTTATTTCTCGCTATATGGGTCACGAAGGATTCCCAGCTGTTAGCTAGAGTCAGTTGTGCATTGCTGCACTCAACAACATCTGTTTCACAAAAACAGTATCCAGCTTTTAGCACTCAAATGGAGGTTAGACCATATGCCGGCAGACCACTTAGTTTTTACCTTGGGAAACAACTTTGCTCTAGTCAAGGTAACAGAGGAAAAGCTGAATATTTAAATGTTACCAGGCTTCAGTCACATCTTCATATGTGCTTGTCATTTCCCACTATATATAGTAAAATTATTTCCAAGAATATACTGCAAGCTGTTCCTCTGTTTAATTATTAATCAGAAGAAAGTTTGTTTGCAAAACAATTGAAATGTATTTTGTGATCAACACTGGTGTTGAAAGTAGTGCCATAAGATGATTTTGCAAGTAGGGCATCCAGATAAAATGCCTATCCATGTTAGCTATGCATAGAAGCAAATCAGATTTGTGGCCTCTAAGTAATGAGTAACATAGTAGAAAACAACTGAATATCAAATATCTTCTCACCTCGTAAGTTCTCATCATTTGATTTTTCTCTTGGTTTCTATACATTAATCATTATAATTTAAATAAAACAGAAAAAACTTGAAGAAACACATTCAATTGTGTATTCAATATGGATTCAAATTCACATGGGTTTTCAGATTTCTATCTCTGTTGGCACAGTCTTCAAATCCTTACACGTGATCCTTCACTTGTTTGTCATTAACACTGATAATCTCATGCACTATCTTAGAACTTTTTTTATGGATGAAGAATATGTAAGAAGTAACATTAACGAATACTGGAATTCTGAGTCTGTTTTCCAATTTTTTTGACCCAAAACCAAAACTAGTATATTTATCCATAATTAGGTTAAGACAAGTATGTTCAAGCACACATGTACAGGTAGACTTCTAAAGAAAACTATGCTGAAATACCATAAACTATACAAAAAGGCAAATAACACAATAAAATGTTGTATAACAAAGGATGGACATTCTTGATTTATAAAGAACTCAAACTAAGAAAAAGGGCAAGCTCTCCAAGATAGTAATGGACAAAAACATATGAATAAGCAAATCTCAAAAGAACGACTAGAAATGAAAAAATTAACACACAAACACACCCTTCACTGAGCTTTTTCTGCAATTAATTTGCAAATATATTAAAGAGTAATTTTAAATTCTGGGTGATTGATAAATTCCTAAAGGAAATATAAGTGGTCACACTCTCTAAAAGGAGTAATATATATAGCAAGGTTCTTAAAAACTTACATACCTTTCCAATTTTTTCATTCCAAACGTGAAGTCATTTAGCTCTGTTTATTGCTAAAATTTTTTCCAAGAGCTTATATTTTACAATAGTATATAATAATTACTCAAACAATATTTCTTTTCTTAACCCCAAGTTAAGAAAGTATTAATAAGTATTAATTTTTAAAGATTTAAATATCAAATGCATCCCAATTAAAAATGCCTGAAATGAACACACAGAAAAGAGTTAACGAACTCTGCAGATACCACTCCTTTCTAGCTTCTGAAAAAGTGATACTCTTGGTTTTTGACATAAATAAATCATCTGGCTAATCTAACATTTATTGAATTCAAAAAGCCTTGAAGAGGGATGTGGCATTTTTAGAATTGCTTTTAAATATGACTCAGTAAAGACATTCATATAGAAACCACCTAGTTATTATGCACTCATTTCCTCATATCAATTTATTTTTAAATTAACAATTAGCTTCAATCAAAAGAAAGGATGGGAAGCAAGAGGCAATCTAAAATAACTGCAGGTTTCTAGGTTTTTGAAAGAACTCTGGGAAATATTAGTCATTATCTGTTAATCGAAAAATAATCTTACTTTCTTAAAAAAACTAATTTGTAACTGTTTATCTTTAGACAACTGATAGAGACTGAGAATAACTTTTTAACATGCTTAACAAAGTGATTTCTTCCATTTTATCACCAATCAGGATTGTGCAAAGCTTTGACTACATTTGCATTTTATTGTTGACTTAAACAGGGATTGGTATGTATCATTGGATTTCTTTCCTTTTGTATTTTCAAATATACAGAAAATCCTCCAAATATTCATCATGGAAATCAGAACACTTGAAAATAAAAGGAGATGTTACTAAGAATTATTTCAGAATAACTGGTGTGAATGGGATAGCATTACCTTATTTATAGAACATTTTAGACTCTTTCCCTCTGATCGTAACTGCAGAATTTGATTCATAAGCTCTTTCAAAAGTAGTTTGATAGAATCAGTTTTTTTCTCTGTAGTCTACATATGAAAAAGATACATAACATATAGATATGGATATAGATATAGATATCAACACAGAACAGGTTTGAGAAACAACGTAAGTTTGCCATTAACATAGACTGCTAAAGATGATGACAACAAACATGTTCTTAAACTTTGACATAGTTAACTATTTCCTAATAATTTATTCATTCATAGGATAATTATGGAGAATTTTCTGTACTTCAGATGTGGTGATTAGCTGGGCTTTGTGGAGAATGGTTCATGGAAACAAGGGAATAGCTAGGAGTATCACTAAGCCCTGACATGGAGGTGAGACAGAATTTGAAAGATGGCTTCTACTTTTTTTTAGTATCTAGTACACTGTTCTGGCTTTAATTATTTGTTTGCTTACTTTTTATTTTTCTATTTTAAAGAGAATAAAACAAAACAAAACAGAACAGAGTTAAACACAACAAAAAATTTCAGAACAGAACACTGCAAGCAATACAGGTCTTCAAAACCTAATAATAGGAGATTAACAATGGCTACCCTAGTGTCTCTTGTTTTCTTTGAAATGGTTGTTCATACATTCCCACACAATAAACTCAAACAAAACAAAATAACATAAAACCAGATAAAAGAGTGAAAACATTACAGGCCTTCAAATCAGAAAACAAGAAATCAACAATGGCTACCTTAATGTCCTTTGTTTTCTTCAAAAAAGCTGTTCATATCTTCTCACATATTGCAATCAATAGTAGAAAACAGACTTAAACCAATCAAATCAAAGAATAAAAGCATTACTGGAATTCTGAACCTTTTCCCCACATTTATTGGCGATTTTGCATCTCATTGAGTCTTTCCGTTTCTTACACTAGGGAGACAATGCGGTGTTTAGACATGTGAGCTTGACTTATTTCACTTATGAGTATGGTCTCAAGTTGCATCCATTTACCTACAAAAGCGTGATCCTTCTTTATAGCTGAATAGAACTCCATTGTATAAAAGTACCACATATTTTTTATCCATTCCTCAATTGATGGGCATTGGGGTTGTTTTCAAGATTTGGCTATAACAAATCATGCTACTATAAACATGGGTGTACATATATCACTGTGGTATGATGATTTCAATTCTTCTGGGAATATACCCAGAAATGGAATACCTGGGTAAAATGGAACTTCCAATCCTAGCTTTTTGAGGACCTTCCAGAATGATTTCCATAGTGACTACAGCAGTCTACACTCCCACCAACAGTGGAGAAGCGTTCCTTTTCCCCCACAGCTTCTTCAGCATTTATTATTGGTGGTTTTCTTGATCCTGGCCATTCTTTCTGGAGTGAGATGAAATCTCAGAGTTGTTTTAATTTGCATTTCTCTAATGACCATTGATGTTGAACATTTTTTCGTATGTTTATTTGCCATTCATATTTCTTCAGCTGAGAAGTGTGTTTTCATCTCAGATGCCCATTTCTGGATTGGGTCTTTGAATTTCGAGGGCCTGATATTTTTTAATTCTTTATATGTTCTAGATAGAAGAACATTGTCTGAAGGAGAGTTGACTAAGATTTTTTCCCAATTTGTGGGTTTTCTTTTCACTCTGTTGGAGATTTCTTTTGACATGCAAAAACTTTTTAATAAGACAAGATCCCAGTTGTTGATTCTGGAAAGTGTTTCCCATGCAGTTTGACTTTTGTTCATGAATTCTCCACCCACCCCTACGTCTTGAAGATTCCTACCGACTTTATTTTCCAGCAGATTTAGTGTTTCTGGTTTTTAATTTTTTTTTTTGTGACACCGGGCATTGAACTCATGACCTTGCACTTGCCGGGCAGGCGCTTAGACTGCTGAGCTAGATCCCCAGCCCTGTTTTTGAGACATGGTCTAACTATGCCATTCAGGCTGGCCATGAGCTCACTTTGTAGCCCAGGCTGGTCTCGAACTCACAACGATCCACCTGTCTCAGCCTCCCAAGTGCTGGGATTACAGGCGTGAGCCACCACGCCCGGCCAGTGTTTCTGTTTTAGTATTTAGATCCTTGATCCATTTTGACTTTAGTTTAGTGTATAGGGTTGGGTCTAGTTTTAGTTTTCGGCATATGGAAAACCAGTTTTTGCAGTACCACATATTAAAGATGCTATCTTTCATCTAGTGAACATGTTTGGCCCCGTTGTCAAAGATAAGGTGGCTGAGTGTGTCTGTAGTTGGGGTTGTATCTTCTAATCTATTCCATTGATCCTCAGGTCTGTTTTGATTCCAGAACCGTGCTGATTTGATTACAGTAGCTTTGTAGTATAATTTCAAGTCTGGGATTGTGATGCCTCCTTTCCTACCCTTGCTGCCCAGAATTGCCTTTGCTGTTTTAGGTCTCTTCTGGTTCCAGATGAATTTTAAGAATGATTTCTCCAGATATGTGAGGTATGCTAATGGTATTTGGATGGGAATTGCATTAAATCTGTATAATAATTTTGGGAGAATGACCATTTTCACAATGTTTGTTCTTCCTATCCATGAACAAGGAATGTCTTTCCACTTTCTGAAATCTTCTTTGATTTCTTTTTTCAGAGTACTATAATTTTCATTGAATAGATCTTTTGCTTCCTTTGTTAGGCTGATTCCTAAGTATTTCATTTTTTTGGGTGCTATTGTGAAGGGTGTGGTTTCTCTTATTTCACTCTCAATGAGTTTGTTGTTTGTGTACAGGAATGCTATTGATTTCTGAGTACTGACTTTGTATCCAGCTACATTACTGAATTTGGCTATGATATCCAGAAGTATTTCAATGGAGTTTTCAGGGTCTTCCACGTAGAGAATCATGTCATCTGCAAATAATGATAATTTAACTTCTTCCTTTCCTGTCCTTATTCCTTTTATTTCTGCCTGTTGTATAATTGCTCTGGCTAATGTTTCCAGCACTATACTGAATAGGAGTGGTAAGAATGGACTTTCTTGTCTTGTTCCCAATTTTAGAGTGAAAGCTTTCAGTTTTTGACCATTTAATGTGATACTAGCTGTTGGTTTGTCATAGATGGCTTTTATCAGATTGAGGTAAAGACCATCTATTCCAATTTTCCATAGGGTTCTTATCATGATTGAGTGTTAGACTTTATCAAAAGCTTTTTCTGCATCTATTGAAATTGCCATGTGGTCCTTATCTTTGGCTCTATTGATATGGTGCATTACATTTACTGATTTGTGTATGTTGAACCATCCTTGCATTTCTGGGATGAATGCCACTTGGTCATGGTGTATAATCTTTTTAATGACTTGCCACATTCTGTTTGCCAATATTTTATTGAGGATTTTTGCATTGATGTTCATTAGAAAGATTGGCCTGTAGTTCTCTTTTTTTGGTTGGGTGTTTCTCTGGTTTTGGTATTAGGGTAATTCTTGCTTCCAGGAATGAATTAGGGAGACTTCCTTCCCTTTCGATTTCATTGAAGAGTTTGGGGAGTGTTGGCATTAAGTCTTCCTTGAATTTCTTGTAGAATTCAGCTGTGAATCCATCAGGACCTGGACTTTTATTGGTTGGTAAGGTTCTAATTACATTTTCAATTTCCTTAACTGAAATTAGGTTATTCAGTAGTTTTACATCTTCTTGATCCAGCTTTGGTAACTGATATGTTTCTAGAAGTCTGTCCATTTCTTCGGTATTATCGAACCTATGAGAGTAAAGATTTTCAATGTAGATATTGATGATCTTCTGTATTTCCACAGGGTCTGTAGGGATTTCACCCTTTTCATTCCTTATTGCATGGATTTGAATTTTTCTTTCCTTTTTCTTAAAATAAGTTTGAGTAGGGGCTTATTAATTTTATTTATTCTTTCAAAGAATAGCTCTTTGATTCGTTGATTCTTCGTATTGTTTTCTTAGTCTCAACTGCATTGATTTCTGCTCTGATCTTTATAATTTCCTCCCCTTTTTTTGGCTTTGTGTTGGACTTGCTCTTCTTTTTCTAGATGTTTGAGGTGTAACATCAGATTATTTATTTGTGTTCATTCCATTTTCCTGATGTGGGAATTCACCACAATAAATTTCCCTCTGAGGACTGCTTTCATTGCATCCCACAGATTCCAGTAAGTTGTATTTGTATTTTCATTTGCTTGTACATATTGTTTAATTTCTTCTTTAATTTCCTCTGTGATGCACTGATTTTTCAAGAGTGTATTATTTAATTTCCATGTGTTTACAGGGATTTTGCAGTTTCTTTTGTTATTAATTTCCAATTTGGTAGCACTGTGATCAGATAGTATGCATGGGACAATTTCAATTCCTTTACATTTACTTAGTCATGTTCTATGGGCTAGTATATGGTCTATTCTAGAGAATGTACCATGTGAATCTGAGAAGAATGTATACTCTGATGATGTTGGGTGGAAAACTCTGTAGATGTCTACCTGGTCCATTTGTTCATAGGTTTGATTCAGTTCTGTATTTCTTTGCTGATTTTCTATCTGATCTGTCTCTTTGTGTCAAGGGTATGTTAAGGTCTTCCATTATAATTGTGTTATTGCTTATTTGATTTTTCATTTCTACTATTATTTGTTTTATATAGTTGGGTGTTCCCATATTTGGTGCATATATATTTAAGATTGTTATTTCTTCCTCTTGGAGTTTTCCCCTAACCAGTATGTAGTGACCTTCTTTATCTCTTATGACTATTCTTGGTTTGAAGTTCACATCATCCATAAACAGAATAGCTACTCCTGCTTTTTTTTTGGGTTCCTGTTGCATGGAGTATTGTTTTCCATCCTTTGACTTTCAGTCTATGAATTTCCTTTTGGTTTAGATGGGTTCCTTGTAGACAGCATATGTTTGGATGTTGTTTCCTGATCCATTCTGCCAGTCTGTTTCTTTTGATTGGTGATTTGAGGCCATTTACATTAATGGATATAACTGATCTATACTGGCTTGTTCTAGTCATGGTATCTTTCTGGTTTCTTTACCTTTTCCCTCTACTTAATTGTTTGTCCTGGTTGGTGTTCTTCTTCTGTTGATCTTTTTGACCTCATGGCTATTTTCATGTCTATCTAGAGTATCTTTCAGTATTGTTTGCAGGGTTGGTTTGATGGTCATGAAGTTCTTCAGCTGCTCTTGGTCATGAAAGTATCTTACTTCTTCATCGATTTTGAAGGATAGTTTTGCAGGGTACATGAGTGTGGGTTGGAAGTTGTTTTCCTTTAGGACTTGAAATACTTCACTCCATGCTCTTCCTGACTTCATTGTTTGTGTTGAGAAATCTGCTGTGTTCTGATGGGCTTTCCTTTATAGGTGATTTGCGTCTTTTCTCTCACAGCTTTTAATAGTCTGTTCTTTTGTTGAATTTCTGGGATGCTGATTAATATATTTCTGGGTGTTGATTTATTCTGGTTATGGCTAATTGGAGTTCTATATGCTTCACTTATCTGTATGTCGGTTTCCTTTCCCATGTTTGGGAAATTTTGAGCTATTACTTCTTTAAATAGTGTTTTTATACCATTTGTGTTTTCTCCTTCTTTTTCATTTACATCTATTAGTCTTATATTGTTTTCCTTTGCTTCATCTTGCAAGTGCTGAATTGCTATTTCCTGATTCCTTGTTATTTTTAAAAGATATTTCCTTTCTTGCTCGCTAGCTCCAATCATATATTTGAGGTCTGAAAGTCTATTTTCACATTCATTGAGGCAGTTTTGACAGCTTTTGATGGCATTCTTGCTTTCCTGGATATCTCTGAATCTGTTTCATGCATTCTAATTCTTTCTTGTATTGTTCATTTAAGGTTTCCATCCTTTTGCAGTGCTCCTCTATTTTTCCAACTATATCTTCTTTAGATTTGTTTAGCATTTCTTTCATTATATTTATCGTCTCTTGTTTTACCTGGGAAATCATTTCTAATCTCAATTCCTTTACAGCTTCATGGAGTTGTTTCTTTACTTCAGTTGTTATCATTTCAGAAGTTTCAGGTGTGTGACTTATACTTTCTTCTATGCTCATGTCTCTTGGGCTTGTTTGAGATGGCCTGGAGGTATAAGATTGCATTTTGCTCTTTTGTTTTGTTATTTTCTTATATTCCTCTGTGGTAGGTGAATCCAGTGGGCACAGTTAAGAGGCTCCAAGGCTAGGTGAAATTCACAGTGCACCCCTTCAGCTCCAGCCAAGACTACCACTGTGGCTGCTTTGTTGATGGGTGGTGGCTGGGCATAGCCCAGGCAGGACCTCAGGGATGTTCCAAACATCCCAGGCTCATGGTGGAATTGGCACAGGTCCCTACCAGCCTGTTCGAGAAGTCCCAAACTGCATGGCTAGGTGAAATTCGCTGTGCACACCTTCAGCTCACGCCAGGCCCAGAAATGCAGCTGGTATGCTGCTCCAGGGCGGCTGGGCGGAGCCCAGGCAGGACCCCAGGGACATTAAAAACATCCTGAGGTGATGTCGGAATTGGCACAGGTCCCTACCACGCTGTTAGCAAGGTCCCAAGTTGCATGGCTAGGTGGAATTTGCTGTGTGCACCTTCAGCTCATGCCCAGCCCAGAGCTGCAGCTGGTACACTGCTCCAGGGTGGGTGGGCAGAAAGGATGGCTACTTTAAGAAAAATTTAAAGATGAACTTGCATCCAAGGACTCAATGCTATAGTAAGAAGGGATATGTATGAAGATAAGCTGTAAGCTGGTGAGCTAAATGGAGGAGACAGAATATATAAGCTTTGAAAATAGACTGATTAAAGAGACATGAATGCAGCTTTATGTATCTGAGGCATTTGCCAATGAAGGAGATTACAGATATTCAAGGATGAAGAAGGAGATCAATTTGAAGCCTGAGGCTTAAACTACATAAGAAATTATATAAATTAAGTAAAGAAAAATAAAAATGCTGGACCATGGAGACTCAAGGAACTTCCAAATTCCATTGCATATATCTATCTTGGATAGAAACAAGAAGTTTTCAACTGCTTAAATTTTTAAATTTTGCCTGTCTACTCTTAATTCATTCAGCTGCAATAGCAAGTGTTCTTTTGCCAGAGTCCTGACAGACACTTACCACTCACTCCCTAATGATGGGCAGAGGTTTCCTCTTCCCTATAACTGAGCAGGCACAATGTACCTCACAAGGGACCTCTTGTTATGCCTAACCCAACTTCAGTGTCATAGGAAGCACTTGCTTGTTTATTTCTGTTATGGATTAAGAACTGGTGGTCAACTTGGCACCAGCTGAATTAAATTGGCATGGTGCTGCATTCAGACAATCCACCTGAGGAAGGTTGCTAGCATAAAAAGAGACGTGGAGAGGAAGAGTGGAGGTGTTGTGGTTCTCCTAAGTGCTGTTGTTTGGAGCCATTGGTTCTCCTGGAGGAGCTTGTCAGGCTGACTCCCCAATATGACTCTGGCCATTATCATCGGAGGAGATCGGGACCTTGGTGAAAGTGGCTGTGATTCAGTTTGGGGAGCTCTGGTCTTTGTGTTGAGCATCACTTCCTGGCTCTGGAGGGGAAGATGGTTGCTGTTCAAACTCCAGGAGAAGTTGTCACGCTGGCTTCCTGGCATGTACTTGACTGTTCTCATCGCTGGAGGAGC
>RJWT010031113.1:0-14471 GCA_004365215.1 Cuniculus paca | reverse complement strand
TAGTCTTAGTCTTAGTCTTAGTCTTAGTCTTAGTCTTAGTCTAGTCTTGGTGGGAGAGGATGGCCCACCCCTAAAGAGATCATGGAAAATTTTAAATGGGTGATAACAATAATTCCAAGACTCTTTTCATCACTTAGGGATGTGTATAAAACTAGCCATTGTGAATTTGTGGTCCTCAACAATGTCCAAAGTCTCTAAGGTCTCCATAAGATTCTTTCCTTTCAAGAGTCTGTCGCTTAGTGAAAAGCCTGAAACACACCTTCAAATACCTGCCACTACTCAAAATTTCATCCTTTCATTCACATTTCATTCAGAATTAGATGTTACTAAAATTCTAGAGAGGTTGGTTTGGGAAGCACCAAGGAATCTCTTTCTCTGCTTTGCTGGGGCTTCCTTCCACAGCACATACCCTATCTACTGTAGCCATGGTTGACAATGAGTTTAGAAGTGCTCCATGCCATCCTATGAAGGCATCTAGTTCTAAGTGTTACAGAATGGCAATTCATTGATGTATTTCCTGAGAAATAAAGGGACATATATAGAATACTTATGGCTTCAGGATACATTTTCCAAACTGGAAACTTGCCATATAATTTTTCGTATGGTTACTTCGTGCCACTCAAAATAAAAGGAAAATTCCTTACTTTTGCAAACTATTTGGTAGCATGGTCTCTGTCCTTTCAAAGTCTTACCTTAAGGACTAAAAATGATGACTAAACTCTAATTTTTTTAAACAGTTGGTCTTAGTTCTCTCAACCTAAAATGCCATTTTATGTCCCTACAATGTGCTACTCAGTCTGAAAAGCATTTTTCCACTTGTGCCTAAAAGGAATAGTCCTGTTCATCTTTCTAGACTGAGCTCAAATACTACGTATTCTGTAAGGACTTTCCTGTTTCTTCCAGTGGGCTTTCATACTTGACCCTTAATATATTTCTTATAGAATTTATTTGATAATTCTTCAACTATTTGTATACACTTTTCTTATTAAAATCAATCTCCATGCATAGAAATTCATAAGTCGATGGCATAGGGATCAACAGTCCTAACATTTTCTCCATCCCAGTCCCTCAGTGGTCTGTCTTATGGACTGCCAGTCCTCGCAGACTTATTTGTCATTGTACAAATAATTAAAACAAATACTGAATGCTGAAACAAGATGTAGACACTTTGAATAATTCATGAAAAAATGAAACATTTTGAGGGCAGTGCTAATCCATATCAATGTTTTCTACTTGAAAGTTATCATCAAAATTTTTTTGACAGACTCATTTGACTGTTTCTGGAGTCTGCTTCTCATTTTCATGTAACAGTTCCACAAATCCCTGATCAATTATCCACAGCATTTATTTATCATTTTATTACTTTAATAGTATTATCAACTTTATAATGAGACTAATAGCATTAACCTAATATGTGACTATCACTTTTCTATGTATTCTGTGTACATTAACTCATTTAATTGAATCCTGAAAACAATGCTAAATTGTTGGGACATTATTATCTGTACTTTAAAAATAAAGAAAGAGTATTTAAAAAGAGTGTTGGGGACCAGAGGACATGAAATAATATTTTACTATGCTGAGGACCAGGCTATTTGACTGGGGACCTGTGACTGACGCTGGTGTGACCTTGCTTTAGAAACAGAAGTATGCAGAAGGCCATATATTTCTTGGCTGAGCAGAGAAAGCTTGTAACCACAGAATTCCTAAGGCAAGATAAATGCAAGCATATTGATATGGAGAAGGACTTGATCTCCATTAAACTGCTCCCATTGAATGCAGTTGCTGTTCCATGAAAAGTACACTATTCCCTCCCCTGTACTTCCTGCTTGCTAATAAAAATAGGTCTGTCCACTCTGGTTCCTCCTGGTCCCCTTGTACCTTGAAATTTGTCCTCTTTCTTTATTCCCTCCAGTTCCCCCCTCAGGTATCTGGGGGTCTAATCAGCCCCCAGTAAAGGAGAAGATATTTTTAATCTTATAACCTTGCTAGATTCTCTCAACTTGCAGCATTATATTATCTCATTTATTAATATTTTTAATCACTGTAAAATATTGCCAATATTTTATTAGAATATAATAGTAAATTTTGATTTTAAGATAATAACAACATCTTTTATTTGATTAGTATTTTATCACCTAGAACAAACTTTTAGAAATCTTCTCATTTAATTCTCAGAATAACATGGTAATGCAGGGAACATCTCTTTGTGGAGGATGAATAGACCTAGTGTTGCGGTTTGGTTGTGTTACACCCACTGCATTGTTCAGGTGCAGTGCGTTGTCACTAGCACTGGGATGTAGACATGGTGCAATCTTCCACCAGTGGAACCTAGAGGTACTCATGGGAATATCATCCTTGAAAGAAATTAATGCTGGTCTCATAAAAGCAGTTAGTTCTCATGAATACAGGTTTTTATAAGGGAGCCCACCCCATGTACTTAGCTCTCCTTCATGTACTGGTTTCTCTTTATGTTCCTCTACCATGTTGTGTCAAACAGAACAGGCCACTGACCTTGGATTTGAGCCTTGAGAGCTAAAATAAATGTCTTTTCTTATAAGTACCCGGGTTTAAGGGCTTTGTTATAACAACTAACAGTGGGCTAAGATACCTAGAGATTAAAATAAGCAATTTTATATGAAAATTCTTATTTTATGCCAACGCACATTTAAATTGAGAATTGCAAAACATAAATAAATAAAAATAAAATGAATAAACAACTTGAGAATTGTAGTAGGTTAAGTGATGATTTCCCATAATATCACATCTTTATCTATAAAGTGTGAATTTTATCTTATTTGGGAAAAAGACATTTGAAATATGATTAAATTAAAGCTCTTGATATCGGAAATTTATACAGGTGCTTCCAACCTTCTGTCACATGTGTTCTTATTACACATAGAAATAAGACAATAAGAGAAAGGAGAAGGTAGAAATTTGAAAGTGCTAACTTTGAGGATTAGAATTATATGAAGCCACAAGCCAAAGAATGCTGGCAGTCACCAGAAGCTTGAAAAGACAAGAAACAAATTATCCCTTAGAGTCGTAGTGGGAGTGTGGGCAAGACAGCACTTCGATTTCAGCCCAGTAAAACAGATTAGAACTTCTAACATCCACAGCTATGAGAAAATGTTGTGTAAAGCCACTAAAGTTGTAATTTGTTACAGTGACCACAGGAAACTAAAACAGGCATCACTGCAATGTATTCCATTTAGATCAATCAGCCTCATGATCCTGATTAAATGAATAGAGTTGTCTCAGTTCCTTGCTATGTAAGGGTTGAACAATTAAAGTAAACCTAGCAAATTAGAATCTATGAATTTAATATGAGCTTTATTTTTTCCTCACTTTCACAGGAAAGAATATTAACAACAAGCAACTTATTATTGTTCTAACTTGGTTTTCTGCTGTATTTGGTGTCTTATTAGGATGCATATCAAATGCATATATGATTGGTACCTCTCAGCACTCCCTTAAAATCTCTCTTCCCTTTGCAGTCCTGTGTTTATTACCTTGGTTTATTTTATGCCTACATACACTTTTTGTGCCAGTCACCCCCTTCTTGTGCTGTACTTGGCAAAGCCTCCAGGATACACACCTCTTTTTCCAGACCCTGCAAAGCCCTTCTTTTCCACATTTTTAAGAATAAGATCCTTAGATCCTTTCCTTTTCATCCTAGAACTTTTATGATGCCCTAGATTTTTCAATTTACTTCCTTTGCCAACTTTTACTCTATCAGTTTTTATGGCCATTTCTATGAACTATTTCAAATAACTTATCATTACAATAAAATTCTATATCCCATTTTGGACCTAATTTTATTGCATCATCTTTTTAACACAGTTTACATTTCTGAAAATGAAAGAGAGGTGCAGGGCTTTTACTTCTGCCAATCATCACTTTGCTGACGTGTCACTTTCTGTGAGTATCTGTCAGCATACTTTTATCTAAATTGAGCTGACACAGCTTGCAAAGTAGTTTTTGAAGGACTTCAATTTCAAACAACTCTCTTTTTAACATCCTTAGCATTCAATTACTTTGCAAATTAAAGAAAGGCAACATCAGAGGGAAATCTTATCAGTAAATCCAAATCATAGTGTTTATAATTCAATGCCTGAGCTGGGCTATAAGATCTATTGAAAATCACTAACATCCTAGCTAATGATGTACTGTGCAGTTCACATGAGTTAGGAAAACCGGTATAGCTAAGCATGAGGACACCAAATTTCAGAGATCTCTGACTATCTGCAAATTCATCAGAGGTTCTTGTAATCTCCCTAAATTTACTCAAATATTGATTTAACTCATGCCCTGGCTAGTTCCAAAACATATTTAAGAGAGCATACAGAGACAAAATACATTAAAAGGAGGTGAGATTGTCTCAGAAAAGAAGTGCATATTGGTCATAAAGTCAGACCCTTGGTTTAGGGAAGCCATAAACTCACCATTAAATTTCTAAGCAGGCAAAAAGGGAAAATAATTGTAACTCAATTCAGTGAGTACAGCTCTTCCTCATCTGAAAACAGAGAAGCAATCTCTCCCAAAGGTCCCAAAGAAAAAAAGATCCTGCACAGGGAAGGAATGTGTTCTTTACATGAGATGACACAAACTTCTATAGAGTCATAAACAGTGTGTGTAAATATAAGTCCTTGCTATGAAAATAAAGTATTAGCCAGCAAAATGGTATCCTATGGGAAAATAAAAATTTAGGTTGTAAAATACAACTGTACTGTCAGGAATATTATAGTTCAAACAACAATTCTGACTTTTTTTTCAATTCTATGCCTCTGTTTTTGTTGCTGTATCTGGCTATTTGTGATTACATCTCTACCTGTCCAAGTCAATGTATTTTTTAAACTCTAGTTCCAGTTTATGTTTGCTAATGTAAGATAGTACACAGTCAGGAAGAGCTCCGTGTGCTGTACAGTAAGTGACTTTATGCCGTCAAACTTTGGCTTCCATATCTGTATCTGTAAACAGTACTAGAAGCCTCTCTTATAAACTTGTCAATAATTTAAAAATCTGACAATGGAACACATGAAGCATTCAATAAATGATAGATTTACCAAACTAAAGAGCCTTTTGTTCACATCATTAAACCATTCATAATCATAAAGGGTAAGATACAGTGTAATGAAAATGTGAAACCAAAAGTTTAGTTCATCTTTATCACCTAATTAGATAGTTTTGACAGAGTAGTAAGCATATGGTTTCCAACATTCTTGCCCAGCGTGCACACTCCCTATATTATTTGTCCTTCAGTGTGAAAGAAGCGGTTTAATATGAAGAAATGTTACTCCTCTGACAATGTTGCACTGTATGGTGAAAAGAGATTTTTGCAGACTTCATTAAGATTTCTAATCTGTTGGATTTAAATTAATCAGAAAGGAGATTATCCTCCCTACTGAAATTCCATGTTACTCTGAAAAAGAATGATGTCATCAAGAAATCAAACAATAATGAATGCTGAGGAGGCTATGAGGGAAAAAAGGAATCCTTCTTCATCACTATGCAAATCAGTATGGAGATTCCTCTGAAAACTAAAACTAGAAGTTCCATTCAACCCAGCTATTCCCTTCTAGGTATCTTCCCAAGAGAGTTAATTTCATCATATTTCAATGACACATGCACATGCGTACCCATGTTTATAGCAGCACAATTAATAATAGCTAAATCTTGGAATGTGTTTATACACCCATCAAAAAATAAATGATTAGCAATAATGTTATATTTATACATAATGGAGCACTACTCTGTCAGAAAGAAGGATAAACGAGTCATTTGTAGGGGAATGGGTGCTCCTCGAGGCTATAATATTAGGTAAAGTGAATCAGACACACAAGTTAAATATTGCATGATTTCTTTTATAAGAGAAACCCAAAATATAGAAAAAGAATAAAATAAAAGATAGATAATAGAAAGCAAGGAGATAAATCTCAAATGGGAAGAGGATGAAGAAATAGAGGAAGGGAGGGAGAAGGGAGATAAAAGAATAAAAATGAATTAAGATGTGTACATACATGTACCTACTCCCCACAAGGGATGCAATCCTTATGCAGTGCAAACACATACTAATAAAAAAATCAAATAAATTCAAAGTAAGACAATTATGCCCCTGATTGTCAGGAAGCAAACTATCATGATGTGAGAGAGTCACACATCTTAGTCCTGGGGTTGGCTGTGGAGAGTTGAAAACAACTCTTGGCTCTTAGCCAGAAAGAAGACAGAGACTTCAATCTGACAACCATAAGGCACAGAATTCTGCCAACAAACAGGGCACCTAGAAGAGGACCTCAAGAAACAGGAGAGATTTTACTCCTGACAAACTAGTTTTTAGTTTAGTAATATACTGACCAAAGGACCCTCCTACATGGGGCCCAGTTTCCTCATGCATGAAAATCCTAAGGTAAAAATTTATTGTTTTAAACTGTTGATTTTTTGGTAATTTTTAAATACCAATAGAAAACAAATACAGACATGTTAGTTAATATTTGTGACCTTAAATCATATCATTTGAATGAATAATGGGGATTATGACATTCATTGTACAGAAGTGCTATGAGGCATAATGATGACTATAAATATATTCATGCTTATCAAGAACAAATACTTTTAAATAATGACTTATTATTCTGATAGTTACATGGAATTTAAGGGCTATTTCTATACTGTGACAATTTCTTCATGTCTCTTTTTTTACTTCATCACACTGTAAATTGCTGAGAGAGCTCCCAACTTATCTTTGGATCTTAAAGAAAAATTCTTGAAAAATTATTCATGATAGTAGAAATCAGAATAGTGGTACACTTCAACAGAGGAGAGAACATACAGACTGGGAAAGAATACCAAGAAAAATAAATGGAATTTGGAAGTGCTCTGTATCCTGATGCGAGTAGTAGATATGTAAAGACTGTCAAGTTATACTTAGTATTAGTACACTTAATGAATTTTTACATTTAAATTATCGTTTAATTTTTGGAAGTGCTGTTGAACTAATGGCTTAATTAACCAATGATGAAGTATTATTTTAATATAAGGTATAACATCAATTAAAATTTTTTAACTAAGTTCAAGCATATTGGACAGAAAATGGAATGAGTATGCACTAGATTCTTCAGAGTAAAAAATCAGCCTGACTTGACCATTATACATTTCCCCCATGTATCAAATTATCACTATTCCCCCTAAAAATATGTACAACTATTAGGTCAGAATATAGATCAGTGGCACAAGCACTTGCCTGGCAAGTGCAGGATCCTGTGTTTGATTCCTGGTACCAAAAACAGGAATAAATAAAATTTTTTAAAATATGTACAATTATTATGTGTAAATTAAAAATAAATGTTTAAAAAATAAAAAAAAATCACAGTAACAGTTGTGTTACACTTTCAAAAATAGAAAGTTATATATCATATATAAGATGATGAGACTAGTGGAAATGGTCTCAGGAATTAATCTTTTCAGGTGACAATCTTCAGATAAGTCAGTTTAGAATAAATATTTTACAAAACAAATAAATAAACAAATAAATATGATAAAGTCATAAAAAATGGTTCATCTGGTCTTATAACATAGATCTCCCTTTATTTCCATGCAACCGTAGGTCAATAATCAAATGTTACAGGATCAGAAACATTTTAAGAAATTGAAATCATGCACTTAAATGGTCTTCATCAATTATTTAATTTTGATTAAAAATAGAAGATGTGACTTTCATAGAACAGCACCAATGGTAAAAATAACAAAAAGTCATATGCTTATGAGACTTTCTTGAAACAACATTGAACTTTCTTTGCCAGTGTCAGCAAGTTAATTAAGAAATCTCTTAGGCATGACACTTGTTCAATCCTGATTGACACTACTTGAGACACGGTTATAGCAAATGCTTGTTCATCAATACTCACCTAACTGATTGGCCTGAGTTAAAATTAGAAAAATGTCACTTGCTTCAAGGACTGAATGCCTGTAAAATCACTGCACGGAAGAATGAGAGGCAACCATTTGAGGAATATCAGAAGATAAATAGCATCCAGTGTCAGACAATTGCAATGGTCTATTCACTTCAGTGAACCAACAGCATGTTTTAGAAAGCAGTATAGTAGACACTTTATATTACTTCAATCTCTGAAAATGAGGAAAGTCCTCCAATTATCCTTCCAGACAGCCTCAGAACTTGAAAGGACTTCAGAGTTTACTGAGTCCAAATACCACTATTTTCAGAAAACAAAAATAGCCAGAGAAATTCCCTGGAGATGAAAGTATTAAGGACTATTGTATTATTATATACTATACTCAAATAATGGT
Organism: Cuniculus paca; assembly: GCA_004365215.1. Classification (NCBI taxonomy): domain Eukaryota; kingdom Metazoa; phylum Chordata; class Mammalia; order Rodentia; family Cuniculidae; genus Cuniculus; species Cuniculus paca. The sequence goes on along the minus strand of RJWT010031113.1, from coordinate 6,167 downwards.
TTACTAAGGAAAATATATCATCTTAGTAATTCATTTTAAGAGCTATTAAATAATTCTATTTTATTGAAAATTTTGCAAAAAAATTTTAAAAACTCTTTTTAGTTCTACTTTTAGGTAATAAGGTATATCCTGCTCACAGAAATCTATGATAGTTAAAATGTAGAAGACAAGATTAAATTTGTTGTCCATATGTGATTTACGGCCAAATGAGTGTAAGAAGCAAATAACACAGATGGGTTTCTGGTTTCTTGATTCTGAATAAATGAAGTTAACAATATGAGGAGGCTGAAAAACTGTGATGATGAAAGTCCACTTGGAAAAGTTGAGGGAGAAATTTAAGGGTTGTCGCTGTCAACAAAGGACTAGATCAAAAGAAAAAAATCAGGTTTTGTATAGATGACATTAACCTGATCCTGAATGATCACTTTTTACATATATATATATATCAGCTCATAACTTCTTCTTCCAATCTGTTACAGTCAATATCAACATCCTAAATATTCCTAAATATCCTAAATATTCATGAGTCCATGTGGAAGATCTCACTATTGACAAAAGAAAATTTGACATAGGATGCTACCAATGTCAATGAACTAGTAAACTTGATAAATTGGCCCAAAATTGGAACCATTTAGCCACTTGCTGTTTATTTGGCTCTCCAGGTATGTATACATCTAAATATCTAGGAGTGTTTTTCCTAAAGGCAGTTTTCATAGAATCAAGTATCAACATAACCAACTTCCCCAAATTATGGCACAAAGTGGTATATAACCTAGCACCCAAGCAAGTCCTTATGATTCTCCACCATTCAAAATTTGTAATGATTTGCATTTTTGCCACAAAAAAGTCCAATTATAATGTTCAGATTGTACTTGAGGAAACTGCAATTTTCAGAGAACACATAGCAACCTGGACTCTTTCTTTGTAACCTTTTTAATCAGAAAAATGTATTTTCTAGCAAAAATGGGAAAATTTGCTTTGACATGTCCCACCAAATCCACTGGTAGAAAAAAAATTCTTTTTGCTTCAGTTTTTTAAAATAATTCATAATGATTAATGGGAGAATGTTTCTTTGTTAAAAGTATTTATATGAAAACTAGAAGACCATGAAGAGAAATAAGAGAATAAAACTAATAAAAGTGGTGAAGAAAATTTCTGGTTGAATACAAAAGCTCTTGGTTTAATAAAATTTCTTTTTCTTATTATTTTATTTTAAAGAGAATAAAACAAAACAGAACAGAACAGAACAGAGTTAAACACAACAAAGATCAGAACAGAACACTGCAAGTAATACAGGTCTTCAAAACATAACAATAGGAAATTAACAATGGCTACCCTAGTGTCTCTTGTTTTCTTCGAAATGGTTGTTTATACATTCACATCCAATAAACTGTAATGCTTTCACTCTTTTGTTTTATCTGGTTTTGTATTATTTGTTTTGTTGGGTTTAATAAAATTTCATGTCCAATGAATAAACTTTTTCCTTTACTCTGATAAACTACTGGTGTTCCTATTTCCTTATCAGTGGTACTTGCCTTTGCTTTGTTTCAGTTACTTACTCAAGTCAGTATTGTTCACATTCTCTACTTCACCGTCTTCTTCCCTTCCAAAGATCAAAAGGATTTCAAGGCTCTGCACTTACACCCTGTCTTAGCACATGTCTAACTCATATTTGCATTCCTCTGGGTTCATCAGTAAGAACTGTCCAGTACCAGACTGGAAGAATGATGTTCCATAATCATGTTCCAGCCATGATCATTTCACTTGTTTATTTATCAGTCTCCTTTTATAATAGGGAATGGACAAAACTCCTTACTGTTGCATTTAATAATTTCTATTATCAAAGCTAAATGTCTTTTTCATTACTTCTTAATATCCCATTGTTTTTTCTGTGCTCAAAATTAATACTATACAATAAAACTTTCTGCAGTGATGAAGTTGTGCTACACCTGTTCTATCCAATACAAAGGCTACTAGCCCCATATAGCCATAGACCACCAGAAACTATCATCTTGGAAAGTTCAGCTCTGGAGTAGTGTTTAACAATTTCCTTATGAATCAATATCAGCAAGAGGCTAAGGAAATCAGCAAGCACTATTCCAGAGATTTTTAGCTTGCAGATTCAGATTCAGCTCAAACGTTTGCCTTTCTGAAGAGTTCTCAAATGACGCTGGTTCCACCAGTTGGTTCAACAAACAAGTTTGAGAGCCACTATCTTAGACAAATTTAAACCTTTATCACCTTTTAAAAAAAGTAATATCATATATATGTGTATGTGTGTTCTAGCTTCTCTCTGTAGCTACATTATTCTTTGTCTTATATTTACTTATGTGTTTATCTTTTTCATAAAGTCATAAATCACTTGCAAACAAAGACTACATCTTTATAAGACCTATAATATCTTGGACAGTTGTATACACATGATAATCTTACAGTAGGGGTAAGTGGGTTGAATTAGAAATAAGTTGTTTGTCAAACTACTAAATATTCAGATTGATTTTATTTATTACAAAATTTAGTTGTGGTTAAGTTAAAGCTAACATTAAAAATTTGAAATGCATAAATGTAATATTCTTACAGTTTTTGATCAATAGATTCATATGATGGTCCACTTACATTAGTAATTATACTTCCAAAGTTAAAATTTAAAACAAGTATGACAAAAATACATGAGAAATGATTATGATCACAAAGTATTATCGGCCTTTTTTAAAAAAAGACAAATACACTTATCTGAACAGGATTTTTAAAACCAAGAAACATATTTTAGCAATCTTAAACTTTTTAGACAAAACTAAGTTCTTTTTGAAAGAAAAAAAAAGAAATTGTAAGACTAGCTCGCATTTTTTGTTGAAATGAACTCCAAAACCAAAAAACGGAAGGCATCATTAAAATGAAGTTCCAGGTGAGCCAAACACTGGGAGAAAAAATGTTTCCCACATCTCTTCCTGTAGCATGCCTAGTTAAAGACCAGGCAATTAGCTCCTTGCTGCGATCAGCCACCTTTAAATATGTAATTTGAAAGAAGTCACCCACAAAGAAATCATTTCCACTTCTTTTTAAATTGTAGTACGTCACCACCAAATTAATTTTCTTCAAATTACTCAGCACATTTTTAAAACAAACCCACTCTATGGTATTAGTCAAATGAATGGTGAATGTTTCCTTAACCAAATCACAGTTTTTCCATTATTCACCTTTCTTTATCCAAACATTGGAAAAATGTGGTTATGAGCAAACATTTATAATCTTAGACAAGGAAGAGCCTTGATGATTTCACTGGACTTGGGTCAGCACTACCAGTTGTTAAGTAGTCGGAGATAACAAAACGAAGTCTAAGTAGGCCAGGCAAAGAACACCAGCCTCAGCCATCTCTGACATCAGTCCTGCAGCATCTGTACCATGAAGTCAGAGGAGGTCCAGCGTCAAAATGCAGCAGCACACTTGGATAGGTAAAGTTCCCTTCATCCTGTGAATTAACACCTACCTTCTTATGCCAATTAAAATTTGACAAACAAGATCTTCTTTAAGAGAAACTATCTATTTGGGTTATAGTTAATTCCCCTTTGAATCTAAGAAAATAATTTCTAATATTTTAAATCAGTTTTTTAATGTTTATTTAGAAAATATCTAAAAGCCTGAAATGCATTTTAGAAATTCCTTGAAGGAAACAATTATTTTGGTTGACAATGTTTTGTTTGAGGTTGTATTGTCTTTGCTTCTTTCGTTTTGCCTAATGTAATTTATGTTCTCTCCAAGGATATAAAATTTCTTCAGGAAATAATATTTACCTAGGCAAGTAATAAACAATAAGGGTGGACCATGAATCCAATTAAGAATCAAAAGATGTATGTGAAGTGTGTATTTCTGCTTGGAAATTTCTGTGTCCTGCATTAGCATAACAAGGTGACATGAAATAGATGGGCTCTGGCTGGGTCTCTAGTGAAGGAGGATAATCTAAATAGAAAGAAGAAATTCTATACAAGGAAATAAGAGTCAAGAAGGCATGATGCCATAGGAAGAGAGTGAGGGCTCTGCCTCAAAGCAAAGTTCATTGTGATTTTACCATTCATAGCAATAAACATAGAGTTCACTCTTGCCAAGAACAATAAAAGTACTTTTTTTTTTTTGCCTGATTTCACACAATCATGATAATAACCCTGTGAAATGAGGTAGGTACTATTATTCCAATTTCTAGAAAACAAATTCAAATAATGTTGGTGATGATAGAACAGAACAGAACAGAACAGAATAGAATGCCAAGTTGAAAGTTCCTTAAAAATTTGCCCAAATTCACACAACTAAACTTTAGATATTCTGATCAAAAGTTCAAGTTCCTACCCACATTTTCTACTATTTTATAAATATTGGCAGAGGTTTCACAGAAATACTGGGTAGGTAAAATTAATATATATTATCAAAGTCAAATTTGATTTGGCAATTCTATGCAATATGAATACTGAAAAGTAATTGTTTTTTTGTAAGAAAGTAATTAACATTAAAACCAGCAGAAGAAAATTTCACAGCCTAATGAGCTCACCAATTTTAATGCTGAAATCTTTGGAATCTCAGATATGTGTGATATGCAAGCCTTAGGAGCTATTTTGTTCAGTTGACTACTCCTTCCCTAAACTGCCCAAAGATATAAAGAACAGATTATTAATTGTGAAAACATAAGATTATGAGGGACTTGAATAATAAAATAAGAGTGACTTTAAGCTATTTTATTATAATAGATGTTCTTCAGTAAAGGTGGTTTAGTGACCTACTTCCTTATCAAAATTGTTATTACAAATGTAGCTTTTAGAAAAGATTAAGTGGGTTACCCCAATAGGTTAGATTATTTAATTAATGTGAACTTGAAATTCTGTTTTATTTGTTTGACAAAGGATTGATTCAATACAATTGTTGAGCTTTACTTAAACATGAGTTTTTTTTTAATACAGATTTAAAAAGTAAGTATAAACAGGATTTTCTAGCATAAACAGAATTGAGGAATGCAGTTCCAATGCTGGTTTATTCTAATTAATTGCTCTTTTATTAGATGCTGTGTAGTACTGGAATTCAATTGGTAGATAATTTCAGCATCTTGTTTTGCTATTTTATAACCATTCAAGACATTTGTGACTTCTGGGTAAAAAGCAGAAGTTTGTTTTTTTTTTTCAAACTTTTAATCCCTCTATAGTTATTTAGAGTCTACAGTTTAGAATCTCAGTGTAAATCTCACACAGAATTGCTAACAGAAAGACCCATGCATAATTCCCATTGCCAACTCAGTTTATCCAGGCAGAGTCTTGTCAACAATAAGAAGCACCAGGTTTTATATTCATTGGAAGTAATTCAGCATCTCAGAAAGAGAGATGTATGCCATTTCTCAAACTCATGAAAGGGGTAATGGGTTGAAAACAATTAGGGACAAGCTCTATCATTGAGCATTCCTCTATGTACCTTAGCTGATTTAGCAATTACTATTTCTTATTTTGCTTCTCCTTCCCTCTTTTCCCATGATTAATGTCTATACATTCTTTAAGACCATATGTAGGCATCATTTTCTCCAAAAGCCCTCGTATATGAACGTCAGACAGAATTTATGTGATAGTCTCTCATGTAGATTGCAACATCGTTTAATACAGAGGTTGTTCATTATTCTTCTTGGGATCACAGATATCTAAAAGATTCTCATCATGTAATGCTCAAACACGGTGAGATGAACTGAAATGAGCTACTTTCAGTCTAAGTACATGGTCCTACCTCTGATCTCACTAGAGGCATTAGAAAGAAAACAAAATATTTCTGGTCCTGTGTTCTCTCTGTTGTGTCACATACGACCTCATGCAAAGCCTTGTTCTACACCTAAAATTATCTCCCTCTTCTTCAGTAAAGGAATATGTCTGTCCTCTATTCCAAAGATAAAACTTGTGAACTTATTTTACAAATGAGTTTTTATTGCCAAGATTTTTTCTTATAAACATTTACCCCTGATCTATGGTCTATAAACATTTACCCCGCTAAACTGCTAAGTCACTCAGGATGAGCTCACTGGGATTGCAGGCATGCACCATGGGGCCCAGTTTCAGAATTCTATCAGTAAATGAGCAAGGGTTAAGAGGAATAAATGGGGAAGCTGATTCGCAGCTATAAAAGAAGTGTACTGGAAGAAGGTAAGA
>RJWT010031112.1:0-14462 GCA_004365215.1 Cuniculus paca | reverse complement strand
AGCAGATACGTTGGTTGCAGAAACAAGAGATTCAGTTACTCAGGTCTCATTTGTAGTGTGCCATGTGTTTCCTGAGAGGAATGGAAAGTTGATTGCTAATACTTGCTCTTTGTTCTTTCCTTTGAGCACCTACACTTGAATTTGCATAAGTCAAATGTATGGATTACAACATTTCACTGTTCTTTTGCAGAGCTCAGGCCCTTTCATCAGCATTTCACATGACTATCCATGCATTAGGAGCCAGTAGTGATAATTGACTATGATCACCATTCATTGAGATTTTGCTACATGGGCAAGGTATAATGCTAAGTGTTGTATGTTGCAATCTCTCTTACTTTGCACAGCAAGTCTGAGTTCTGGATTATTAGTCCCATTTCCAAAATATTCAATGTTCTGAAAAAGAAGCAACAGATATCACTCACCTCTTTCTAACTTACCATATGTGTATGCGTATCCATGTGTATTTGTGTGTGATCTTGTGTGTGTGTGTATGTGTGTGCAAATTGGGTTACATGTTGTGAAATGTTAATGAACTGAAAGTTGAGAGTAATAATTCTTTTTATTATGTTTACAGTGAAATGACTAAAGATTGCAAGGTTAACACTTTTTCCCAAGTCATGCGGCTAGTTCAATTTAGTATTTTGAGACGCATCACTTCTTACTCTAATAAAATTTCCTATTGCAAAAAGAGTTTATTCTGTTTGGGCTCTTGATTTGACTTGAAGGTGTTTCTGTCAATGAATATTTTAGCATTAAACTGTCTGGATGGGTGGAATAAACACTTTGTATTATCTATTTCTTAGTCAAGGCTAAATAGGGAATTTATTTCCTTTCCATTTACTATGATATATCACTCTGTTTTAAATTTTATATACTCTGCACAATTTCTGTTTTCAAGCTTTCTTTGTTGGATATTTATGCTATAAGGTTCTGGTTTTCTTTGTTTTGTTCATTTGTAAATATTTTTAAGATTTAAGAAACATATTTTAGTGCAAACTTTTTAAGTTAACTTATGATGACACATGCCTATAACTCCATATTTTTATTGATGTTTGATTTAATTTTAAATAAGAAGAAGTTATATGATAGAAATTACCCGGTGATATTGTTTATCAATTTATGTGTAGACATGATGTTTTAGCCAAACTAAAGACTAAGTCTTTACTAGAAATATCTACCAACAGAGATAATTTTCATTTCTTAGCATACATAAGTTTCCTGAATATTGTGGATTTCTGCTAGGATCAGGCTTAAAAGTAGACCATTTTCAGTTGACTCAGTTTTCAAAAAATAAACACTTTCCTAAATGTGGTAGTAAAGAACATTTAAACTAACAGCAAAATTTTATATAAAACTATTGACCATTGTATACTTCTAGAGATTGCTTTACATTCTGATTTTCCAAGTATTTAAAAATGCACATTCACCTTTTAAAAATAGCCATCAGGGAACTATTGAATACATTACAGCAATAGTATACTAAATATCATAAATGAAAATGTGGCAGGGAGACATTTATTATAAAATAGCACCACAATCAGTTTTGCAGACATGTGGTATATATTATAGTAAACTTCACAAAAGTTAGCAATTGAGTATAGAAAATTGAAAATAGTTATACATTCAAAGGTATACTTGTATGCATGTGTGAGCACATATCTGGAAATTTGTAGAAAGGTATAATCATATAATAGTTCTATTTGTAATACATGGACATATAACTCACTTGAGAATGTCTCAACCAAACTCAGGAAATACAGTATCCTATAATTTGATCTTTTTTTGTTTGTTTGTTTGTTTTTGTTTTTGTTTTTTTGAGACAGAGTGTCACTATGCAGTTCAGGCTGGCCTTGAACTCACTTTGCAGCCCAGGCTGGCCTGGAACTCACAGCCTGGGTTACACGTTGTGAAATGTTAACGAATTGAGAGGCAGGCTTAGATGCAAGTCTCCCAAGTGCTGGAATCACAGGTATGTGCCACCAAACCTGGCTCAATATCCTGTATTTTGAACATGGTGTTACATTCAAATTTTGAAAGGCAGTGCCTCACTCTCTTTTGAATTATGCAATTATGTCAATTAATTTCCTTGCAATGGAAGTAATAAATATAGAGTGTAATTCTCTCTCTGACATAAGAAGTTTGTGTGTATCCATACATGGGTGTGATCCTTGTATTTTATTGGGTAATGCATACCTGTAAGCAAAAGGCTAATTATAATTGATATTTTCTTCTGATGACTAGCTCTTTGCTTTGATGTTGTCATTGTAAGCATTGGCTTTTTGTGCCAGGCAGTGGTACAAAGATTATATTCTACATAAGAATATGATCTGCATCTTTCCATGATGGTTCAGCTTTGCTTGGATCTTTTCCTCAGCAGCGTGATGGCTTGCCCTCTGAACCTACCATCTGGTTTTCAAAGAAATGATGCTCTTTACTGTGAACAAAAGTTCAGCCTTCAAGGAACTTATAGGAGAGGATTAAAAATATACACAAAAATATCTGCAATGGTAAGCCAAATGTAGTTAAATACAACAATGTCCAGGAAGCCCAAAGATGAATAAAAATTTATTGGGTCAGTAAAGAAAATCCTCATAGAGATTTTGTAATTCATCTTGAAGCCTGGATAAGATTTTACCCAAAGAGGGAGACAACAGATATGCAAGAAATTGGAACACTACTGGATGGGACAGAAATATCTGTCAGTTATTGTGAAGATTTCAGTTTAGATGATATCTACCAAAGGAATATGAGGTTATGGGAGAAGAGACTAGAACACTAAGGCAGATACATATTATTGACCCAGAACTAGTTTTTCTCCCATGGCGGTTCCCCAGAGAACTCAGCATTATGTAAAATAATTTGAGTAATTATTTTCTCAACTCTCTTAAATTTGATATACAGCCTTCAGCATCCTAAATGCATCGAAGAGGAGTTCATTTACTACATACAATGGGGGTCTGGACATTCGGTTTCTCTCTGCAAACCTCAACTGAGAGAGGCAGGCCTAGATTCAAGACAATGAGGAGCTGTGGAAAATATTTGAGCTGAAGTGTGATGTGATATATTTGTGTTTTAGGAAATTATAACAGACACCAGTTTTCAGTATAGGTTGAGATACGGAAAATTTAGAAATCATTAGATCTTTAAAAACCTGCAAGGTAACAAGGAAAATGAAAATGGTAACAAAAGGTGATGGATATATAGGATTTATTAATTCACTGTATATACTAGGTACATGTATCAGGTATTGTGGTCACTGTGATGAGCAGAAATAGACATAGCTTTAATTGCTTAATAAGGAATTAGACTTGAGGCAAATAAACATAAATCCACATAAATTCATAACAATGATAGATGTTATGAAGGAAAGTGTCTCAGAGCATGTAACTATTAAGGTTTTATGCACTTGAGGGGTGGCTAAAGATTCCACTAAATGAAACTTCATTTGCACATGGTGAAGATGAGACTTATCTTACCACTGGAGGAAGATTACCAGATATTTTAAATCAATAGTTAAGACTATGGCAGCAATATCCTGTCTCCTCTCCCTGATCCCCAGTTTTCATGTCAGCGATGGTGGACTTTCCTACAAATTGTAATCCTGTAATCTATGTCCAGTGATCATTAAAAGTCATTGCTTTATTCCTCCGTTCCAACATTTACTAAGGAATATTGTTATGGGAATGGGGATGGTTCTTCCATAAGAGACCAAACAAAATACAAGCAGGATTTTCTCTCCTTGTAGCTTGTACTTGCATAATTGCTGCATTTTATCTACCATCTATATCTTATTGTTCATTTAGAAAAGGATTCTACTCAGGCCTGCCCAGGTGAATTTTTCTAATTTGAGAAAGAAGCAAAACTACAGCTGGAACTCAAATGAAATAAAAACAAGTGAATAGAAGATAAAATGAAAGAAATGTATTTTTAAAAATGTTTAAGTGATTATTATGAATCTCCTATTGAAGAAACTGTCATTGATGTGATTCATCACTAATAGATTTAGGTCTTATGTGAGCATTTCCATTAAAATTTTGTTAAGAGAAAAGTATCATTAGGAGATTTTTGTGGGTTTTCTTTTTTCAAATTGAGATTTATATTCTGGCTTCAAAGAAGTTCAGAAACAATTTGGTGATAAAGCATGGTTACACTTGCTTCCTTGAATTGGAAGTCCTAATTTTCTTCTATTTTATTGATTATCTTGTATCCACATCCCATTTTGTTTGCTACTTCTAGTAGAGGACTTGTAAGTTAACAAGCACTGTGATTAATCATAGAGTTCCCAATTCTTAGCATCTAGTTACTTGAATCTCCATGAGACACTCTGACACTGCGGAGTAACCAAAGGTGATAGTGGCTTTGTCTTGTTTCTGCTGAGCAGACCACAGTATGAACAAACCACAGGAATGGAGTTTGTTAGGTAGAACAGTGAGTGTTCTGATTGTGTCCTTGCTGTCCACATTTTCTACTAAAGCGTAAGTGTCTTCCAGGAAGACTGAGAAAAGCAGACTGAAGAGTTTTTGAAAATGTAGAAGTAAATGTGAGAGTAAATCTGAAAATATGTAGGCACATCTAGACCTATATATGGGAAATATACTATAATTTTAGATATTATGGTTGTAAGTGTTGTCAAATAAATGCCCATAAAAACTGGACTAACAATAAGGGATTTAGAAAAACAAATGCCTGACCTGTTTTTTGTAAATCCCTTTGAAAATGATAAAGCTGTTTAAGAAAGCCTACACAGAAATCAATAAAATTACAATCTATATGGGACCATGGGTTTTTACTTAGATCCAAATGTATGAAATTTGTATTATCCAACATGGTGGCCACTAGCTGTGTTTAATTGTTCAGATTTGCTATTCTTTTTCAGCCTGTAATCTTCTGAGTTAGGAGCACTGTCTTCTTTCTTTCTTGGGTATTTATAACACTCTCCCTAGCTAGCTGCTAGCAGAATGCAAGGCATAGAATCAGAATCTCAGGAGGAAAATATTCAAAAGCTTAAGTTATCTAGTCCCACATCTGCCATTAAAGAAAAACACCAGTTTTAGAATCACTTGCTCTATCCTCATGCAAATGTAAAATTTCTCTTTTATTGAGTCAGAATGAGGTTGGTAATTGCCCACAATAGTCCTAATTCTTCCCTCTAGGACATGTCCCTCTAGTCTTTCTTCTGCCCAAAATTTCTTTAAGTATTTAATATAAATGTAATACAGTCAAGCAAAATGTCATCTATTTTTAGTCCTAAGTGGGAGATATTATCAGACAGTAACACTATATATGAACACTAACTACCTTAATAGTAATAATAGTAACTACCATGTACTGAATCCTCAACAGAAGGGCTGGGGATCTAGCTCAGTGGCTTAAGCACCTGCCTGAATCCTCAACAGTTATGAGACGGTGAGCTAGGGGTTGGATGCACACATCCATTCACAAAGTTAATGCATAGGTACAACCAACAAGTTAATTATTATTACTTTCCAAATTCGGCAGTTGATGGAGGAACTTTGACAGTGATCAAGGAGCCAAATCTGATCTGGATTGAGGCCTGATTAGAAAGCTTGTGTTCTTTTACTTTTTCACACTCCTTTATATAAATTGCAAGCGTATGCCTGCTTACTGACCTTATGATTCATGTAAATTGTACTGTTCTTTAAACTTTATTTGTCTTTTTAAAATGGTTGATCTTTGGGCTGTTGAAATAACCCATGCAATCCTCCTAAAGAATGTAATTTTGGAGAAACTGGTTTACACAAGATTAAGAGGCAGATGGTGAGATGAAGCAGGCATTCCTTTCAGCCTCATCTAGCATGGGACATCTAGAGAGGCTGCGTAGTCAGCACATCTGAAGGGGGAAGGGGAAGCACCATGCAGACCCAGCGAAGGCATCTTCACATTCTCTAAACCTTCTGTTGAATCTAAGGAGCATTTAATTCTGAAGTTTCTTATCAATACATATTTCCAAGATTCAAGAATCACAAACTAATGGGAAAGATCATGCATATCAAATATATAGACATGGTATATACAAATATATAGACATGATAAGATATACAAATATAGGCATGATACACAAATATATAGATTTATAGACATGATATATACAATATGCCTGTGTGATGTGTACATCATATGTATTGCAAACAAGATATATGCAATTTTTACCACAAAGTGCAAATTTATAGTTTATTAAAAACTGGAAACATTTGAGAATAAATTTAATATTGCCTTCTCAGTCTGCATCCTCTATAGCCTTTTAATAATTTGAAGCATAGCTATCCAAACCTTTCTCTGTGCTCATGCATGTTCTTTTCTGCCTTTCATTGTTAATTTTCCATAAAAAATTGAGAGTCTGAAATTTCTAGAATTGATTCTAAAGTGTGTAATAGTTTGTTCTAATAATAGTACATTTTAAATTCATAGAACTTGCTCTATTATTTTGCAAAAAAAAAAAGTTGCAATCCAACATTTTCTAACAACTGTGGGGCCTGCTCTTTTCAACTTCTCTCCATCTCCAGATGTTCTAAAAATTTTATACTCTGGGTAAGCTAATGAGTGAAAAAGTATATTTCATTTATGATACATCATTCGAATACATATTGATACTGAAAATCTTTTTGTGCTTAATGGCTATTTGTGTGTCCTTTGCGGCTTGCCTGCTAATATCCTTTGCTAAGTCTTCTATGGTTTAATTTACTTTTACTAATTAGATTAACTCAGCATGTATTAGCAGTATTAGCTTTTTGTTTGTACTGCTCATTCCAAATGCTTTCCTCAATGTATTGCTTATTTTTTGTTTTTGGTTACAGAGGTTTTGGCAAGCTATTGTGTCACAAAGAAGAGTTATCTCAAGAAGCTGTCCTCGGTGTGTTAAAATTTTTTTCCTACAGACAATTATCATACCTTTCTCTACAAAATTTATTTGTATACTTTGTGTGGGATAGGGTTTAAGTTTTCTAGTGAAATGCTAGTTTTATTTGATGAATTAAAATTCTTTCCATATTTCCCATAATTTGGAAAGAAGTAGTAAAATGTTTCAAGTAAGGTAGAATACAGATAAAATGAGCTGGAGTGATTTTATTTTACTTTAATGTTATTTTAAAGGTAGGAGTTCAACTAATACTCTAGTCTCTTTCATAATTATGTCTGTTGAGATTATTTTTCTCTTGGATCAAGTGTCATGATTTTCTCAAGATTTCGATTTGTTTCTCATAGTTGCTTTTATAATTTGAAATTTTTAAAAAATTCTATTTTTTCATGAGTCTAACGTTATACATATTTGATGTCTTTTTTCTTAGGTCACATGAGAGAAGATTACAAATTTCTTAAACCCACTTATCATGATAGCTTTCATACCTTGATATGCCAGTCTCTTCTGCAGAGGCTAGCAGGGGGTGGAGGCATGGCAGTTCCATGTGGATGCAGAGTGAATGAACATATAGACCATGGTCCTTCTCTAAATTATGGAGAGGAAGCCTCTCTTGACTGGCATGTTCCAGATACAAGCCCTGGCTAAATGGAAGCCACCAGGATTTACATGATGGAGTAGCTGCTCTGCAAGTCACAAAAAGCAGCTGGGAGTATAACTAAAGGCTAGGGAACTCACCTAGCATGCACGAGGCCCTGGGTTCCATTCCCAGCACTGCAAAAAATGAAATAAGACAAAACAAAAAAATTCACATGAAACAGATGGGCTTCATGCACTTGGGGCTGCTCACAAACAGCTAAGATGGAAGAGAGACGAATCTTACCTATTACTCCAGACCCTTGCAGTAGGATGAAGCCCTGCCTTGATGTCTTTCCCTGAAATCTCACAGGAATGACTTCAGCCTCTGGTGCCCCTGCTCTGGTCCACCAGCAGCTTGCTCACCTGGGGTGATCATCTACTCTCCAGAGGGTGCTGGGACTGACAGCAGGGCAGTGACGTGTGATCAACACATCATTGTTTCCAAATTCCACAGAAATGACTTCAGTATCTTAGACATAATTTGGTAAGATAAATCTTTTGTGAAAGTCTTACAAAAATTTATTTCCATTGAACACTTTGGAATCAAATGCAACCAAGTTTAAGTGCTGTGTCTTTGAAGTGTGATATAATATGAATTTGGAGAAAAAGGAGAACCTTCTGTAAAGAATTTTAGACTTTAGAAGCTGACTCTATGGCTTACAGCTAGATGCTCCCCTTCCCCCAAGCCTCATAGGTGGGGTTTGGGGAGGTGACCAGATCATGGGAGTGTGAAACTCACCAGTAGATTAGTCCACTGATGAATTTATAGCTAGATGTGATGTTGGGAAGAGGAGGTGGGTCTGGGGGCATGACCTGGAAGGGTCTGTCTTTCTCCCTCCTCTCTTGATCCCGCTCTGCTTCCTGCCACCATGCCATGAGCTGTTTCCCCTCTGCTATGCCTCTCTGCTGTCTCGGAGCCTGCAGACTAACGACTGAAACCTCTACAAACCGTGAACCAAAAATGAACCTCCCCTCCTTAGAGTTGTGGGTGTCCGGTTTTGTATCTTGGCCATGAAGACAGTAACTAAGACCCTGACCCACTTGGATTTTAATTTCTTAATGAGCTCGATGCTGTTTTGCTCTCTGGTTGTGTGTCTAATCATAATCATATGAGTATTTCTCTGCTCTCCTAGATGCTGATTGCCCTGTACATCACTCATCTGAAGCAATGGCAGGAGCCCTGGGCTTCCCATGTGTTTCATCACCCTCTTGCAGAAATGCTTTTCGCTTTCCTACGCATTGCTGCCGTGGTCTCCGCTGTCATTTCCTCGGCACCATCTGTAGATTGATATTTTGTGGGGATTTGTATGGATTCCAAGTAAGAATTCAACTCAACAGGCCGGCTTATTTAGTTTTTAAAAGAAAAGAAAGTAATTGATCAATTTCTATTCTGGTCTACTCTCCCTTCCCCCTTTTCTCCCCATTCTACCCTTACATGAAGATATTCTCAGAGCTTTGAAATGGAATCAAATTTCCAGGCTGCACAATTAAATTTCAGTCAAAAATTTCACTTACCAGAATGCTCACAATACTAATAGTGTTGTTAGAAATAAGACACTTGATTAAAAGGCGGCACACTTGTCTATATCTTTAATGTGCATTCCTAATGAGTCTTAGCAGGAGGCTGATTCACATGAAAATGCACAATTAGCTCATCCAAGTTTAATACACTATTATCTACACCCAGGCCTTCTCTTCATTACCATTTGAATGCACTGTTTTCTTTGGAGTTTTGTGAAGGAAGCAAATCCCTATATATGGCACATAGCTCTCATTCTCATTTGTCTGCACTTGCCCTTTAGACAAAAGGCCAAAATAACGTGCTCTTTGATGCATTAATTTTCAATCTCTGGCTATTTCTGAAATTGTAATGTAGCTCATTTCCTTTTCCAAGAGCCTGTAGTCACCATACAATGAGGAAGTGGATATAGCCAAGGGATTTGTTTGTTATTCCAAGTGGTGCCACATCATCTTTCTCATGTAGACTCTGCATAAAAGGAGCTGCTTTAAAGAACTGTTGAAATTCAATGAAATAAAATTTTCCTCGAATCTGATGTCATGACCATGAATAGAGTCCCTCACTATACGGAATTTGGAATCTGGGACAACGAGTTTCCTAAAATAAAAATTGAGGAAACAAAAGTTCTATGTATTTCCTATCGAGGTTGTGATGTGTTCTTTTATTAGTTTTCAGTATCTCTGGCATGCCACGCCCCTTCCATTCTATGAATTATCTTGGGATGCAGAATTCTATTTAATCTGAAGAAAATGGAATCAAGAATAGATTAAAAATATTTAAATGTTGTTTAATAATTCATTCTGTCTTTTTCCTCACACTTTCAACCATCATTTATATTTAGCCCTTCAAAGAGACTTAATTGTACAAGAGAAAATGATTTTCCTATGACATAAGTGATGGTTTCTGCTCTTCAATAATGAACCATATAGGACATTTTACTAAACATGAAGTCATTTTGGAACAATCCAATTGGTTATTACTTTGAAGATTTATAGAGTAAATGAGAGGTGACATATTGGTGGTGTATAGATAGTCAAAACTGTTATTTATTCATAGATAATTTTAACACTAATTTGCTAAGGATAAAGATAAAAAGGCTTACTGAAGAGTACATGACATATCAGAACATGAATAATATGTTTATCCTGCCTACAGCTTTCTAACTTTGTTTATCAAATACTTTTCTCAATTTCTCAGAATTGCTGAATTCTTCTTTTCTATTCCTGGTAGTATCTGTAAGGATGGCATAATAACGCTCTGTGCACCATTCTTGTCAGAATTAAAGATAAAATTACAGAACATCTAGTAATATATGAGTCCATCAAGATCACAGGATATGAGATCAGTAAGGAAATCAACTGTACTTTTAAACATTAACAATAGTAATAATCTGAACTGGAAATTAAGAAAACATTTCTATTTACATTTTACATTTTTGTCAAAAAGGATAATTAAGAATAAAATTTAAAAGTGAGGTTTTAGATATGTACAATGAAAAATATAAAATATTGGTGGAAGAAAGTAAAGAAGATCTAATAAATGGAAAGTTACTCCATCTTTGTGGATCAGAAGATTTACTGTTGTTGGGATAAAAATACCCTTGAATTGATCTACAGATTGAATACAGTGCCTATCAAAAGTCCAGCTAATTTTTTTTCAGCAACTGACAAACAAATCCTAAAATTTGAGGGGATTCAGTTATAGAACAGTCTTGAAAAAGAAAAGCAAAGTTGATGGAGTCATATGTCCCAATTTCAAAACCATCTACAAAGCAACAGTAATCAAGATGTTATACTGGCATAAGAATAGACATATAGAACAATATAACAGAATCAAGAGTCCATTTAAATCCACACATCTTTGCTCAATTGATTTTTGGCAAAGATTCCAAGAAAATTTAGTGTGAGTGTGTGTGTGTATGTATGTGTGTGTGTTTATATGTGAGTGTGATGGGCAAGAATGATCTATTAAAATGGATATTCATATGCAAAAGAATGAACGTGGATCCCTGCTTCACACCATACGTAAAAGTTAAATATAAATATCCTAAACCTAAATGTAATAGCTAATACTATAGGATTCTTAGATGAAATCTTTAAGATCTTGACTTGGGCAATAATGTCTTAGCTATGACTCCAAAAATACAACCAATAAAAGAGAAGATCAATAAGATGAACTTAATTAAAATTAAAAACTTTGGTTCTTCAAAGGACACAATCAAGAGAGGTGATCCAAAAAATGGAAGAATATTTGCAAACGTATTCAATATCAAAATTACCAAGAATATGTAAGTAACTTTTAAAATATAAAAAACACAATTACACAATGCACAAAAAAGTTACTCCACAAAGATGGAGTAATTTTCCACATATTGGATCTTCTTTACTTTCTTCCACCAATATTTTATATTTTTCACTGTACATATCTAAAACCTCACTTTTAAATTTTATGGGTATGGTTGTTCATGCCTATAATCCCAGCACTCTGTGAGGCTGAAACAGGAGGATCACGAGTCTGAGTCCATTCTGGACAATTGAGTGAGATCCCATTTCAAAAGGAAAAAAAAAAAGGGTTGGAGGTGCAGCTCAATGCTAAGATCCTAGGTTCACTCACCAGTATAAAACAAAAACAAAAACACAAAAAACAGTGGCTTTAAATGAACATGACATCACTATAAAGAAGATATATATGAGTGGACAAAAAAAAAACTCTGAAAAGATGCTCAGTATTATTAATCATTAGGAAACTGGAGATCAAACTCAGTGATGTACCACTTCATAGCCAAATGTCTACACAAAAAGAAAATAAGTGTGGGTAAGATTGTGGAAGAATTGGAAACTTCAAAATCCAGTTAGGGAAATAGTTTGGCAGATCCTCAAAATGAAGTTACTACATGACTCAAGAATTTCACTTGTATGTATCTAGTCGAAGAAATGAAAATACTTGTCCACATATCATCTTCCACCTAAAAACCAAAAATGTAATAACCTCATCAAATTTTATACAAACAGAATGTGACATATCCAAGTAATGAAATATCTTTCAACATCAACAAGAATGAAGTCCAGAAACATGTTATGACCCAGATAATCGTAGAAAACATACTAAATGAAAGAAGCCTCTCACCAAAGATCACATATTGTATAATCTCATACATGTGAAATATGCAGAAAAGGCAAATTCATCGAAGCAAAAACCATACATCAGTAGTTGCCTAAAGGTCATGGAGTAGATAGTGACTCCTACTGGGTACACAGTTTATTTTTGGGAAGAAGAAAATGTACTAAAATTAGGTTATAGTGATGGTTACACAACTCCAAATATATTAGAAACAATGGAGTCACAGATTTTAAATGAACTTTATGCCTATCTCTTAAAAATACTAGAAGCATCTAACAAAGTCCCTAGCTCATAGTAGTTGGTCAATTAATGTGTCAGTCATTGATATTTTAATATTACAAGCAACAATATTTATTGGCTGTGAATCATGTGTTAGTTTTCTAGACAATGGCCATAGAGAAGTGGCCAAGACTGGCAAAATTTCTGACATCTTACTGGGGGTGCACATCGTAGGACCTTTTTCTAATATATTTTTTTTGGTATTACTTGGGGTTGAACCTTGGATCTTAGCACTGAGCTACATCCCAGCCCTTTTTCAATTTTTTAAAATTTAGAGACAGGGTCTTGCTAAAACACTAAATATCTAGAGTGCACAAATTATAGGCCTTCACCACCACACCCCAGTTTTCTAATTTGTTTTGTCATTACTAGAGCCAATTATCTTGTAACAGAAAGAATGAAGAGATTAAAAATGCTTAATGAATTTCTAAACATCACGGATTCAAAAAAAAATCATAATCAGATCAAACCCACTTTATGCATGCTCAGCAACCATTCTAATCGCCGAGCTACTGTCTTACTTGCTTTTTCCTTGCTGGGACAAGATACCCAACACCCACAGTTTAAAGGAGGAGAGTTTGAATTTGGCTCAGGTTACAGTTTGCTCTCAGCAGCTCCATAGCACACACAGCAGGGTGGAAGAGTCTGGATAGAGGAAAGCTGCCCACTTCATGGCGGCCAGGAAGCAGAGAAAGGAGAAGCCCCCAGAGGGAGTTACACCCTTCCAGGTCCCGCCCTCAGTGACTGCCTCTTCCGACCAGACCCCACCTCCTAACAAGTCGGCTGCAGCGCCCCCATAATCCAATCGCCTTCCAAACACAGGAGGCTCTTGGGGCCATTTTAGACCATAAGAGCTACCTCTCTGGCCTCCCTCACTTTCAAACATTGTTTAAGATAAAATCTTGCACTGTTGTCCAGGCTGGCCTTGAAGTTGCTATCCTGAGTAGTTTAGAGTATAGGCGTGGGCCTAACCTGCATTGCAACATAAAGGGCTTATACAAGGATTAGTTCAGACCACACGTGGTTGCAGTATATGAATGTATTTTATTTGTGTGTTGGGCAAAACTGTAATTATAAGTTCAATAGCCGTTTATGTAGCTTGTTTGTCAGAAAAGCTATAGGACTGGACTCTGGTGGGTAAAGGAAAGGAGAGGAAGATTGATCTTTAGGATGCGTACTGAGCAAAGAGAACTTTGGAACATTTCATAGACGTACAGTTTTCTTCCTACTCTGAGGACAAATTCAGAAATGAAATCGAATTTTGTAAAAACAGAGAAAAACAGAAAATTCAAGAGTAGTTAGAAAAAATTGGTTGAAAAAGCTTCCATTTGTTTTATATATTTTACGATTCTCAGAAACATGAGACTTGCTATTATGTATTACAATATGGTGATTATTCTTCATAGAAGAGCAAGGGATTGATGAGTTGAGTGTGTTGGCAGAAAGATACTTTAATAAATTACTCTTGATTATAGAATATAGTGTTGTTTTGAATGAAAAGATACAGTTCAGGTCAAGTAGAATTTAGGGCAGTTCATTTGTTTAGCGACATAAAAGATTAAGTAAAAAGGATCAGGTTGTGATGTGTATATGTGCCAATTTCTCATGAAAGGAATGAAAATGTGTACCTGAAAAAAAGAAGACAACCAAAATAGATTTCGATGAAAGAGAAATATGTTTAGATAGACCTTAACTTGTAAACATGGAGTGTGGTTGTTTGCTTGCACTGTAGAAGGTATAAAGTAAGATAGGCAACTGCACTGGCCCAATTAAAATCTGGGCATGTAAGTGGAAATAATATTATAGAACATGAAGAAAAAGATTTTAAGAATATATAATTAAGAAAAATTTACCAACAGGTTAAAAAGAATAGCAGAGTAAATTTCTTAGGGAGAGTGGAAAAATTCTGTCCCAAGAGATACACAGGAAGAAAAACAACAGCTTTTCAGAAGTTTTCGAAGGTAGGAGCCTAAGAGGACATGCTCAGAAGGTCTGTCACTTCCAGATGATTCTGTGCAGTGTGGTCAGGAA
>RJWT010031111.1:0-14461 GCA_004365215.1 Cuniculus paca | reverse complement strand
TTTACGGTAAAAACATATTTCCCTCTTTTATAACAGAATTACAATCAATGTCCTCTCTGCAATACGTGGAATGACATTCTAAGGTTAGAAAATGTTCTGGTTCCCAACAATATTTTGCCCAGTGCATTTAGCATCAGTGATGCTTTCTGCCTGGGTGTTGTACCACTTGTGGTATGATGGTCTTTAGCTCTGCCATCCCTTCACTAATTACCTGGTATTCCTCAGCAAAGACCACCTTCCCCTGCCCAGAACTGGCTACCTCATTTGTGAAGTCCAGTACAAGATGAAAATGCACTGCTTCCTCCTCCTCCTCCCCAAAAAAGAATTTTAAGATGGCAAATAGCAGGATATTAGGGAAAGGGTCCTGCGACTGCACCCGTGAAGCAGGCCTTGCCCCTGGATGTATGTCCATGTGTGCTCTGGCACCACCGCTCCAACTGTCCCCATTTGGGCCAATAGAAGCCCCACTGGGCTGGCCCGTGTGTCTTTCTGACACATTCTTAACAGTGTCAGAGGACTTTGGTCCTTTCTGCAGTAATAAGATGATCCCTGGGCTCACTTTGCTCTTTCCTCGTCCCACAAATAGTCAACCATTTCTCCAGGCACCCCCGGTTTCTACTGGGGGTAGGGGAGGTTGGTTAAAAAGCAAGAGCATGCTGCAGAGCTCACTGCTGCTTGGGGGCCCCTGCTTTGCGTCCTCAGAGGGGAGGGGTGGGATGCACTGAGGTCGCACTGACTCTCCACTTACACCCCACACCACAGGGGTCCCCTCTCTCACACACACTGCGCCGCTTTTGCCTCCTTCTCCCTGGCTCCTAACCAGCCTCCCAAAGCTATCCATTCGCTTCTTCCTGTAACACTCATTGCCAGCCTGACTCTTGTCAACAAACCTGCTATTTCTTTATTCCTTTTGTTCCGGGAGTGTTTCCCACTGATGTGTTAAAAATTTATTGCATTATTTGTGTGGTTCACCATGTGATGTACATCTAGTTTTATGTGTGTTTCTATTCAATGTAATGAGTTGTTTTCTCTTTTTTTTAACATTTTCTGTTTTGAATATGTAAACACATGGTTCAAAAGTCAAAACCATATGTGTTCAAAGGAATCACCTCTCACTATGGTCCCTTAAATCCTTTTTTCTACTGGACCCTCCCAGGCACCCTTTTCTACCCCCACAGGTAGCCATCTTTCTTAGCTTTTACTTTACCTATCTTATCACTGTGAGTAAAATCAGATTATGTATTTTCATGGATTTTACACAAAAGGTAACACACTGCACGCACTCCTGTGCACTTTAGTTGAAAAGTACATTCTGTAATCTGATCGGTGAGCACTGTGTCTTTGCTCCTATCAGTGGGATGAGAGGGGGAATGTGTTAATAAAAGCCTACTAGCAGAACCATTTATTAACAGCAGAAAGTGCTCCTTCAGACACTGGTTTTTAGGGCTTCTCGATAAAATGAGGGGCTGAACTAGTTGCTCTTGGAGTCCCCTGCTGTCCCTGCAGCCTAAATTATTCTCTGAGGAAGGGCACAGTGTGAGACAGCAATAACCCTCATGTCTCAGGAACTAAATTCCTATTTACTTCTGAACACCAGCAGAATTATTTTTCTAGTTGCCAAAGTTTTCAGGGATATATTGAAGACCTGGAGCCTTAGGATGGAAAAGCTGCAAGAAGGAAAAGAAAAATAATTAACTGATCAAACATGGTCCCACATTCCTTTAAGTAAATCCAACCTGTGCAAGTAGAGACTGGCAGAGAAGCCAAATGAGGAAGCAGATGCTTCTGTTGATTAGAAAGTCTTTTCTGTGGAAAACACTCACTTACAGGATCCTGTTCGGCAGTACGTTTCTCCAGTGTATTGAAAATGATTCACTCTGCAACCTGCGTCACATTTTCCTCAGAAACATCCTTGTGCTTATTACACATCTATCTGTGGTATCTGAATATAGATCTTTTTAAAAAGATCATAAATCTGTTGCTGAGGATTTTGGCAGCTAAACACTGTGAGGAAATGGTGGGGGAGGCAAAAACTAACCAAAAATTGTTAACCTCCCCCCAACCAGGGCAATGAGAAGGAAATTCAATTTTTTTTTCTCACTGTATCTGGAAGGTTCTGTGTTTCAAGCTGGTTCATAGTTATGGACAGGAAGTACTGAAATGCACAAGGCTTACTTATATGAATTACAAGGCAGGTTAAAATGCTAGATTTGAAATAAGATCACTTATCTGTTCCCAGTGATTTATAAAGCTTGAGTGACATTACAGCCCAAGGAGAGTAACAAGCATTCCAATCAGGTTTGCTGTTTTCCCAACATCTTTGTAAATTTAGTAATGCTTAAATATTACCTATGAGAACCATAAAAAGACATTTTCAAGTCTTTTTCCTAACGCCTTAGGAATGTGTAGTAAATATGCACTATAGTACTATTTTTTAAGTGGGATTTATTTGTTGCATTACAAACTTGGCGGCACATTCAACCAGGTGGCCCTGTTTCTTTCATTTAAATGAGAGGCTACTTTCCACATCCCATTATTCTTGGGGTCTCAGAAAGGGGAGGAGGTAGCTATCTGCGGAGAGCCAGGCTCTCCAGAGTAGATGCTGGAAATCTGAGGGAAGGGAGTGACAGTGCCAGAAAGACAGTGACAGTCCCCTAGGGGACTTGGGTAGGGCCTGGTTGTGCAGACACAAAACGTATGAGTCCACAAAGCACAATGCCAGTGCTGAAGTTCCGTGTAAATCTAATTATTAGCATGAACCGAAGGTACTGTCATTGTTTAACTCACCCGACCTTTTAAATGGATAACCAACCTTGAGGCTTAATTGGATTTAAAAAAATCAATTTCTAGCCATTGCATAGTGTTGAAATGAAGTACCGCATTCTCAGGCAATTGTAAAATCAGTTTTGCTCAAGACTATTTTTTATTATTTACAACTTTAAAATGACATTATCCATCTCAGTAAGTGTTTTATGTACACATATACCTTGTATAAACAACCACAAACCCACACGTACGTACATCAAGTCACGTCACAAAAGAATCATTATTTTCTGTTCAGCAGCAGGCTGATTCATCAGCAGCAATCTCTTCACACCAATTACACAAAAAACCGAACTGGGGATAATGGCACACCACTGTTCGCAAATCTCTCGTAGCTGCAGCCTGGTCTCATCTTTGTAATAAGAAAAAAAATCCTTGAGGAAGCTTTTTACCAAATCACATCTTGACCATTAAATCTTTCTTGAGGAAGGTCGTTTAATTTTATGGAAAGAAATGAACAATTAAAATGGCATAAGCAGAAATAGTGCTGGTCTGGAAATCAGGAGGCTGATGATTCTAGTTCTAGCCCCGAGTGGCCACTCAATGCATGACCTTGGCGAGCCCTGGCGCAGGCAGGTCTCAGTATTGCCATCTGGAAAATGGTAAAGTTTGAGTGGGGAGAGGTGTTCTCTGTTCCCCAAGGTTGATGAACACAGAGGTCTATTGTGGTGCCCTGGGTCAGAACAAGGGAAAAACAACATTCGATTCCCTCAGCACTTAGTCTGAGAAAGAGACCAATGATGCAAACCAGAGCCCTTTGCCTCCATTGCAACAGCTATAAAATGAAAAAAATAGTGATTACTAATGGTGGAATTGGGATGATTAGCTAAAAGCAATTATAGAATTACAGTTGACAAACAGAAAATGCTAAACCCAGTCGTCTGTTTTAGCTGAGCCCAATTGAAATGTGCATTGTGTTGAATGGAGCTTCATCTAAATGGTCCATTTCAGCCAGATTATGGAGCTAAAGTGGAAAACCACACAATTAGCCCAAGCGTTCAGGACAGTCCGGAGAGCTAATTTGGACAATTGGACAAATGACTATTTTCTTTTGCCTCGACTGACCAGGTAATTGCACGCAAGTCTCTGCCATGTGGCTGTGGAACATCTCCTGGTAGAGTGAGAACACCCTGCCACAGACTGGTGCAACCACATCTGTCAGAGGGTGGCATGCAGCTGGGGATGAGACGCACACAGCTGGCATCCCCTGGCAACTCTTGAGTCCTACATCGGAAACAGTTTTGCATGGATTCGGAGTCTCTGCCTGCTACCCAGGGCCCACGTGAGCTTGTTCTGAGGGGCTGCTTTCCCTCAGTTTCAAAACACAGCTGAACACAAACATCAGGCACAAAGTTAAAGGTGGCACCCAGATGGTCAAGAGAACTGCAGAGGAAGCCAGGAGATGCCAAGGGCCAGCACACACAGATACACAATTCGAGGCATGCATTCTAATGCTGACTCCACAGTGTAGCTGACATCAGATGAATCAGGTCTGGTTCCCTAAATCCTAGAAGAAATGGACACTTACCATTTTTAATCACTGAATCAACAACACTGAGAAGCAGGGACTCTGAGCGCTGTTCTGTCTTCCCTACACCCAACTAACCATCGTTTACTTCCATGGAAAGTCCTGTCCTTATGGCTCTCATGATCTGACTACAACAGGGTCCTGAGGAGGGACACCAAGGCAGCATCTGCGGTGACAAGCTACCCTGCTGTGTTGAGACACACCATGTGCTAGGTAGGCCACACTGTTTCGTTGTGACTACACAGTGACAGACAGGGGAGACTGCAGTATGGGTTATGATCTGCCTCCTTAGAGTATTTGCTACATTTGACAGAGAAAATCTACCTCTAGCCTGTTTTCTAGCAGTTAAGGTAAACGTTCAAAGAGCACACAATGGTCTACCACCTCTGCACCACAGCCTAAGTCTTCAGAGCTCTGTGCTCAACAACAATGCTCTGGATTTCATCTGCACACTCTTGTAGCACCATTTCAAAACTGGGCCACCAAGTCTCCATTGGAACATAACCAAAGAGGTTTCCACTCAAGGACCTGCGTGTCCACAGGTGTTTCCATCTCCCCGCAGTCCATCAGGAAGATGACTTGTTTAATGCTACCACCAGTAGTCTGGATGTCCTTGAACCCTATGACAGACATGCATCTATCCCTTGAGATGGCTGATGAGCAACTCAGTGGGTGGGTGAGGGTGTGCGATTTCTAGCCAAAGAACAAGGTGAGGGCATGATAGGAAGAGCCTATTTCTTCTGAGTGGTTTGTCAACAGGCTGTGAAGGTAACTGCCATGAGCAACAGCAGCATCTCAGGACTAAACGCCCAGGATGCCAAGGACACCACCTGGAACGACTCCCACACAGATGCCGGTGTTTAACTGAAGATACACACACCCATCACGACCTGATGGCCACATCTCCCCGGCAGGGGTGCACATGTGTGAGGGTCAGTGCTTTGTGACAAAGACCATTCCAAGCCCTTGGGGATCGTGGAAACAGTCTTGGCTTTGGGCTCCACTCACAAATACAGTCCCGCAAGTTTTCGGTGTGACAGGATAGTTGACACTAAGAGTCATGTGGAAAGCTGGGGGTTGTGGTGCATGTATGCAAGAACTACTTCGGGCATGCTGCGGTTTTACTTGAAGATTTCCATGTGTTCTTGGCATGTATAGAAAGTGTATGTTTTTATAAGAAGAAATAATTATGTGCCTTTCAGGCAGTTTCCCTATTTGTATTTAGAGAGCGAATAGATGGGTTCCATTGAAAGCACGCATTAGACAGACAAATGGACTCGCAGACACTGAGGCAAAGGCCTCAGGAACACAATAAATATTCCTGGCCAAAAAAGAGCACAGGATTGGTCAGGCCCTCCCCTAACACAAACGCGCACCTTTGAAGAAAAGAGGACCCCATTGTTAAAATTAATACTAGGATTGCAGGATGTTCTTTAATCTGCATGATTGCTTTATTGTACAAAAAATTTCCAGTAACAGTAAATTAATTTTTAAAAAAGGACAAAAAAAGTCATTTTGGGTAGAAGCGCTTCACTAATTGCTTTATTTAAGCATACAAGAAAAAAAGTCTTATCTGACCAATTAGGTTGAAGGGTTTTATTACCTTTAAGAAGCCATTAGCTAGGATAAAACACTGCAAGCACTTGTGTCAAAACAAATAAATAATGCTCTCTCAATTAGCAGAGAAAGCGGTAAATCCGTTAAATTAGAGACACACACGGCCTCACAGGACATGGCCTAGCCAGCTCCCCCTCCCCCCAGAACAAAATGACAGACAGCAGTTTTCAGTTACAATCTCGGGAAAGATCAGGAGCCTTGCAAAACTGACATTAACATTCCTGTTTTTCCTCCCAGCTCCACTCAACAGGAGCCAGCCAGGACACTTGGAAAGGGACAGGGGCCCTGGGGCAGGCCCAGGTGCCCAGAGCAAGCCTTCCCAGGCAGGGCCTCCTCCCAGAGGAGAGGTGCATCCTGGGCCAGTGGAGAGTCTGGCCTGGATGATTGTCACCTCCATGGCCAGCAGAGACTAAAGGGCATGACTCTGGGCAGGCCAAGGAATCCATCTCTTTCTGGGGAAAGAATTACCCTGAGGTACCAGGACATGATTATCAGTTTTCCTTTACTTTCTCAAATGCTACTGATCTTCCCCCAAATACAGGCTCAAAAGAAAAATACAGTGGTTTAAGGACCCCAACAAGTCAGGCATGGGCTCTGGGGCCAGCTCCTGGCTGGCCGCTCCATCTCCTATCCTGGGGCACCAGTCACAGCAGCAGACAGCTGAGCCTCGGCCAGCACTGTACCTGCCTTGGACTGAAGAGGACTGTCCCCTCGCCCTCACACGAGATTCTTCAAACAGTTTCTAATCAGATCCATTATGTTACCCAGATGGGTTGTGGGATGAGGTGACCTAAATTACCCTATTTGAGGCAATAAATATAAATAAATGGTGGTCCTTTCTTAAAGGGTCAGTTTCCTTCAAGGGTTGGAAAGACTCAAAAGCTTTTAACAATTATCCAGCATGGCCTCTACGGATTGTTTTTCAGGCAAGTTCTCTAATTCAAACAGTGCCACTCCAAGGAGCAGCTGGTCTAAATGACTACGCACCCTAGGGTTAAAGTCAGCTGGGACTGTGCAGGTCCCATCCTTCAGAGGTGACGAGGGAGGAGATGACTCCTCAGTTCTTTCCTAACCACTGCCCACCTAGGAACGCTGGGCACACCTCTGGATTCTCACTCTCCTCCAGCCTGCAGCAGTGAGGAGACTGGAGGCTGCCCGGAGGCAGACACAGGGAGGGAAGCCTGGACGGGGCTTGGTGTTAAGACGGTCTGTTTAGATGACTTGAGTGTAAGCTTCTGGAAGCCACTTCAAAAGCAGTTCTTGAAGAGGCCATTTATGTGACTGGCCTAAATAAAATGTAACACACTTAATGGGGTCATGCTCTTCTTAAATTTTTTAAGAGAAGCAGAAACAATGAAAAAGCCATCAAAAATTACACAAAAGCCACCAAAATTATCCTGGTATCAATTCAAACAGGGCAAAGGAAACACGAACAACTTCAGTTTTCAAAGCTATCATCACTTCCCACATTACAGTTCACAGAATATACTCAAGCACCATAATAGTGATAGTAGGTAGGTAAACGACAAAGTCCTGCTTTGGCAATCTGATCGATTCTCACATAAGCAGAGGATTTTCCAGTCGAGATTGTCACAACCCTCAGGAGTATGCCTACTTTGTGGGCACTGCTAAGTGGCAATGGAAGAGCCAATAAATCAAGTCACTGGTGGAATATTTTACTCTGAAATGGAGTGATGTTTGGTTAATAATTTGAGATCCGCTAATCCTAAATGGGGTGAACCATTTAAAATGGCCTCTGTGTAAATTCACAGTTTGTTAAATGGAGTCTGGTTTGAACAGGTCATTATGTAGTTAGTATGTAAGTAGTGGATTGAGTAGGCATGGCTGGGGACACCCAGAGAGACACACTTGCTCTGTCCAGTGACTTCTGTGACACTGTGGTGAGGTTGGTTCAAATCACCAACTTTTAAATTTAGATGGTTTTGCTTGGTAACCCCTTTTGTTATACAGTAGAAAATGCAGTGCGAAAATTGTAAATGAGGAATACTCTATTTACAATCAATTTAAACTCATGAAGCTGTTTTAACTGGCCCATCTATATGTGTTAATTAACATCAATGATGGTTTCTTATTTTTCACACTTTGTTACTCTGATCATTAACAGTGATGGAAAAACTAAATTAAGTTAATGGGGAATGGATTATAAATTCTGAAAGGACTTCTTAGTTTGTTTTCAACTGGAAAATACATAGAGAAAAATGAAGAGGCATTTTGCCTCTACTCATAAATTTTTGGTACCAAATTTCTTAAAAACAAAATGGTTTAAAAATCTTTTTCCAAAAATTATTTTAAGATGCTGCTCAGACATAACTGCTAAGAAAATAGCATACACACATATAACATCGAACAGCCTTGGCAGGGCCTGTAAACTTTCAACTCATTTTCACTTTCTGAAAAATATATATAGTATAACTGATCCCAGAACCAATCTCCATTCTGTATCAAAGGTCCTTAAAGACTTGACAACAATGGAAAACAAAAATGAAGGCCCCTTCCCCTCACTTGAGCGCAACAGTGGGGAGCATCTATGAAAGCATCACTGCCCAGTGCCCACAGAGCCGCGGGCTGCACATAGGCACGCAGCTGGAGGGGTGCGGGCTGAGCCCCACACCGGGAAATCCACGAGGTGGCACACCACGAACCCAGGCCACTAGTGAGACTTCACGCCAATGAGGACAACAATGAGGACAACGATGATGACAAATAATATTAAAATCACAAGCATCTTCCGATTCTTCTTTTGGTACTGTTCTGCCTACAGAAAGAGGAGGAAAAAAGGCAGTCATTTTCCCAGGAATCCCAACCCAGCCTCCCCGTTTTCCTGTGCGAGGCTCTGGTTCTGCTGCACAGCAACTACTGTCTCTGGTGCGGGCCAGGCCACGCTAGTAACCTTCCCTCAGTATGGACTCAGCTGGAAGGGCTCTGGGACCCTGGCGCTACTATCTCCTGAGCTTGGGAAGACACCAGTTCAGAATCTACTGCTAGGACAGAGGCTGCAGAGCTCATTGGTTTGCGTGGACCTGCTCCTCCCTCTCCAGCTTCCCTGGCTGCCAGGCGGAGGCCCCGCACACGGAAACGTGCGAGCCTCCTGCCCTGCAAGAGACAGCTGGCTGCAGTGACCACAGCCAGGAATACGGAACCCATGGTCCAAACAGGCCCACGTGCTACCTCTCTGCACTTGATTGGAAACAAACAGCCCATCCTTTGAAGTAGAAATGAGTAAGTGTGCCCCATGGATCTGCCCCATGGACAGAGGGCCCAGCTGAGGTGCGTCCTCCCAGAAGCTCTTCCTAGGGAGAGGCCCCTGCGCTCTTCCTAATACCACACACCAGAAGTGCCATCTGCTCCACTGGGCCTAGGATGCACAAGTGCCAACACGCCTAAGGTGCTGGTAACAGGCACACACCCCTGAGCGAGGAGACGCAGGGCAAAGGCCCTTTGTGGACGCTGGTAGGACACACGAAGTAGGGGAGACCAGGTGAGGATAATATTCCCTGCCATCGCGCCTCCGTGGGCGCCCAGCCTGCCGCCTGGAGGCTGAGCTTTCTCAGTGAGTCCACCCACCTGCCCCGGGGAGCCCTGCTCTGGAGGAGACAGCAGGAGGAGGCCACCTCAAGAGTGTGGCCCAGGGCAGCGACTCCCAATGCTCAAGCACCCTCCGATGAGCCGATGGCCGAGGAAGGCCTGCTGCGCTGCCGCCGATGTCAGCGTGGGCCTGAGAGAAGATGGAGCACACCTTCCTCCCTAATAAGCAGCCCAGGCACCAGGGAGGCCACACCGAGAAATACGCTCGGAAACCTCTCACGATGATTTATAAAGTACAACTTAAAACAAAATTTCTACTTCCCACTAGATTTGTTCACTTCTGCAGAGAAGGCTTTCCCCTTTGTCTGTGTTATAATAGAAAACATGTTTCACTAGTTTTTATTTAAGAAACTTCAAAACCCATGCATAATTCAGCAGTGTATCAAAACCTGGGTATTACAGAATGAGAAACTAAAGTTGGTTTCTGCTTTTAATATACAGAGGTTGGTAACCAAGTTCATCTAAATGCATAAAAGCCTCTGCCTATCTAAGGCAAGACTTCTCCCCCACTATGTGCTGCTCCCACCAGGTAGCAGCACCCCAAAGACAGGCCAGGGTTTCTGGCTAGACCCTCAAGCCTGGGCACCACTGTCAGGGGCAATCTCTGCTGTGAGAGGTGACTGACTGCTTTCAGAAAAATCATAGCATCATACGTCAGTGAATTGGAAAGGTGTTCATCATTTGGCTAGAAATACCACTGAGTCTCAATGACACAAGGATAAACAGAATTTATTTTATCTGTGAAATATTATTATATTCCTTGTAAAGAAAATATGTGCCCAATTACACCCTAGCACACAGCAGTTCCTGCATGTTTCTCATAACTGATGACATGATTTCTAAGATGCTTTCCATTGTTTTTCTTTAAAGAGAAAGAAATTAACAAGTAAAATGAAAACATCCTGAAATAGGCACCTCCTTAGCAAAGAATGAGAGCCCTACAACTTCATTTCCACAAACTTCTCTTTTCTCAGGTAACATACAAGCATGCTGTGGTAATTAAAGGGAACATTAGATTTTTATCATCTCCAGAATGACTCTCTACCAGCAATTCATCAGAAGTGCATCACGAAAAGCAAAGTCTGAATCCGCAGCAACAAGCAGACAGATTTCTCAACATGTATTTTAACAACACCCATTCAATTGATTTCCCCAAACCAGCAGTCTCAGAAAGGGTGAAAAAAGGAAAACTCCAGTCTTTTTTGGACTTGCTGTCATGGAACAGAGCCCTCAGCAGCACCTGCTCTCAGGGCAAGGACCACATGCGAAGGTGAACTGCAGTAAAACGGCAACGACCCACACAGTCAGCTTCAAATGAAATGACGGGGTATGTTTTACATGACTGCATTGAGAGCCAGCCGTAAACATGAACGCTTAAGAGTTACACCAGA
Source organism: Cuniculus paca (assembly GCA_004365215.1). Lineage (NCBI taxonomy): Eukaryota > Metazoa > Chordata > Mammalia > Rodentia > Cuniculidae > Cuniculus > Cuniculus paca. Next base: position 3,496 of record RJWT010031111.1, on the reverse strand, counting down.
AGAGAATCCTCTTATGAATTCTTGAGATTTGATAATAGTTCCTAAAATTCTCAACCAGTGAAAGATGTTATTACCTTGTGAAGCTGTTTCAAGCCATCTTCGGTTTTGATACAGGACTGTTCAACGTTATAGTCAATTCTATCAAGGACCGTACCCTGAGTAATAAATGACAGTTACAGGTGATCAACAACTGCAACGAGGGAAATTGAACTTCAGACACGAGACGCGCAAATTATAGACATCATCTGCTGTAGGACGGTGTTTTACTTAACGCGTGATAAAGGCTCGCACTGGAGACTCTGGGCCCACCCTCGAGCAGTGTGAGGTATTTGGCAGAGAGTGCTAGATTAGTTGCAATAAAATCCAGCTCATGAGAGATACTGGACAAACTGCGGTTCCTTTTCTAGGCTTAGCCACTGCAGGATATGCTGTATTCAGACTTACTGGGGCTTAAAAGAATACGTGGTTCAGTGGACATAGGCTGTGCCAGCAAAAGGTCAACTTTGATGTCCACTTGCTGCTTAAATATTGGAGTCAAGTAAGCAGAGAAGGCCAGCTAAGCTCAACCCCGAGGTAATTAGACCTGCAAATTAACTGCCACGTCTATAAACCTGAGGGTGGTTCTCCACGGGTCACAGCGAAGCGTGGAAAGTGCCAATTCACCATCCAAAATTAAAAACTGGGCCTCAAGGAGAATTTTTTAAAAACTGCTTTAACCTCTTGGCTCTCACAGGGAGAAGGGGCCGCTGAGCTGCATGGGATAGGACTCTTCTTGGAAACATGCTGGATCAGGGGAGACAGCAGTTCACAGGGCAGCACGGGAGCAATTAGGGTAACCGGATCTTGCGTGGCCTGAACACTACATTCTGCAGTTGGTTTCTGGGGGATCAGGACCCAAATCCCTGCTGGCAAGATAATAAAATGCCCTAATCAGATTCTAACAGTGAACAACAATTTAATTCTACTTGAAAGCTAGTGGTTCCAATGGCCATTACACAATAACCTGCCAAAATTAGAAAGGAAATCTTATCTATTGCCAGAATCAGTGCTGGGCTTGGGCAGAATTGAGCAGAGCTCCACACTATGGTGTTCACATGAGTACTTGGGGGCAGGGGCAGACTATTAGAACTTCTATTTCTTTTTGAGTTTATTAATATTTTTATAGGGAGTCACAGTAGTCTATATCGCTTGTCATCATATATATATATACATACACACACACACACACACACATATATACACATACACAGGTTCGAATTTTTTCCTAACAAATACAGAATCGAAGGATTTTGAGAAAGGAACAAGTTTAACAGTAGAAAAACACATGGCTGCAATGAATAACCCACATACCTGCTCTACAATCATGGCTCCTAAGTCCCTAAAGATTTCATTCAGGTCGGAAATAGATTGCACAATCTGCCGGATCTCTCGTTCCCTCTCCTCCACCATCAGTGTATTCTGCTCCACCAATACCAGCTGGTCATCTGTGAAACCCTAGCAAAACAACAACGCAGAATTTCCCCTTTAGGAAACCTATGCTATACCACTTCAGACATAAGTAAAAGAAAATGAACTTATGAAAAATATAAGACACATGACAATAAATAGGCATTTATTTTTCCCTAATGGAAAAGATCCAGATTCCCCAGAGCATTGGGTTCTATGGCACTGTGGCCAAGACAAGGGACACAAAAGAAGCTCAGTGAGCAGCCATGCAAGGACTCTGAGACAGCCCTGTGCTTCTTTGCGTTTTTCCCAAGAAAGTGGCAAATGCCACTTTCCTGAAGGCTCTAGAAAGCAGATCGCATGGTCTCCTGTGGCTTTTGGAAAGGAAGAAACAGTATGGCTGTTCTTCTGCCTGCCTCAAAGATCACTGGATGGGCACGCAAGTCCAACAGTGCTGTTCCATTTGCACTGCATGGGGGTTAGAGACACAGAATGGGGTGCAAATGTACAGCAGCCATTTCTTAGCCCCTTCACGTACCCGGTCATACAGAGCATTACCGTCTCCATCATCCATTAGTGGTACTGATGTGTCAAAAAAATGCTGCGATCTTTCCTCTCGATTCTTCATGCCTATCACAGATAGGAATCCACTTTACTTGACTATATAAACCATCCTGGTTACCGTTCCACCATGGAAAAGGGAAAAATCTAGAGTGAAGCTCAACAGTCAAAGTGGAGATCTCCTTACAGCTTTAAAGAAGCCCATCTCCAGGGGATGAGGGGAAAATAGAGCATTAACACACACAACAACATGCACGAGTGGGCATTATTCAAGACAAAGCCACACTCCAAACGTGCCCGAGTCACTTGATGCCAACACAGAAATGACGTGATCATTTAAGAATCTCTAAGCGAAAACAGAAATATTTACTCTAAATGCTGTCACAAAATATGGACAACAACAACAACAAAATCAGTATTTCTCTCCGAGAGCATCTCTAGTAAAAACTCCAAATGAGCCTAATAAAATTCCAGGAGAAATAAAATTAAAATACAAATATGTCCCTTGTCAGAATCAGGAAGATGGGGGGGTAGATTAGGTGACTTCATTGATTATAATGGCAATGAAGCAAACCCATGATTACTGGGCAAGGAGTATGAGTATGCAACTGCCTGGCTTTGAACCACCTGGAAGGAAAGGGGTGCTCAGTGAGCAGGTGATAAGGGCAGGAGTGTTTATAAACCATTCTTGGGAAATTTTCTCAGGTGCTCCTGAATGCTTTCGTTACTATGCAAATATGTGGCTTTAAGCTGTGATCACTGTTTTTACCTATTTATCAGCAGTTCCCTCATCTCTACATCTAGAACAATAGTTCTTAAAATGTGCTCAGTTGGTTTTCCAATTCTTGCTTAGATCTGAACTATTCTGTGGCACCCAGGATTGTGCCTTCAATCTCGGCCAGGGTCCTTGTCCTCGAGGGGAGGGGCCTCCTTCGCTATAAAAGATGCAAATGTGCTCAAAGGCGAAGGAGGAAAGGTATAGGACTACATGGTGAGACATTTACAAAAAAGAAGCAAAGAAAAACCACACCAAAAAACACCAAAAAGTACTTCTTCCCCACTCAAAAATCCCTCAAATAAGACTGGGCAGCACTCACGTTTGAGGTAGCCGGACTGTGCGTGCCGGAAGCTGGTGGACAGCTCCTGCAGGGTCTGTGCCAAGGAAGCCACCACGTTCCGCAGCAATCGCTCCTCCTGCTCTGAGCAGACCCTCCGGGCTCTGCTGGGCAGGGCCTGCACTGCACGCTGACACCTGTGGAAGAGCTGGGACAACAGGAGAGCTCAACACGAGCTGCGGAGAGGATGCTAAGAGGGCCTCTCCACTCACACGCAGGAAGAGGTAATGACCCGTTTGTCCAGCTCCCACAGAGAAAAGTGAGTGAATAAAAGTAACCTGAGGTTCACTGACCCACACAGGGAGATCTGCTGTATTTCAGCTCCTATTTGCGCAGAGCCTGCTGTGGGCCCTGCCACATCCTGCTATTTCGTT